>JAJOZX010004351.1:0-40000 GCA_023014485.1 Bathynomus jamesi | reverse complement strand
ACCATTATGAACATCTACAGACCACCAAACACCACAAAAAGTGAATTCCAATTTGCTACAAATGAAATAGAAAACATATTAAAATTACTTGAAACTCCAGCAACAAATATTCTAATTTTCGGAGATTTTAATTTCCCATTCATATCATGGAAGAAAAATGACGAAGTTATATATGTTGAGAAGTTTCATGGCAACATTACTAAAGATGACAGAACCCAAGCAACAATGCTTTTAGATATTATGGAACATTACGCCCTTACCCAGGAAATCTGTGAAGCCACGAGAAAGGAGAACGTTTTGGATTTAATGTGGACAAATAACAACGAGATAATAATAAATAAAAAAGTAACGCACACAAAGTTCTCCGACCATAACCTCATCGATATACAATTGAAGTTAGCACCCAGAGGTCCGAAAACGCATCCCAGAGAGGCAGATGGAATATTTGAAGGCTTAAACATAAATTCAAAGAAAGTAAATTGGGAAAACGTAAATAAAGATTTAAAGGAGGTAAATTGGGAATTGCTACTACACGAGAAGACTCCACAAGAAATACTATGTATAATAGAGACGGAAACCAAACCTATAATACTGAAACATATTCCAGAGAGACAGGAACGAAAACGTAGCAAGCTCGAGAGGAAAATCAGGACTCTATTCAGGCAACGAAGACAAACCGTAAAACATCTCCACAGATGCAGAACTGATGCAAAGAGACTCAAACTAGAGAGGAAACTTGGCGAAATAGAAATGGACCTAAAGCAAACATTCATACATAAGACAAACGAGGAGGAAAACAAGGTAGCAGAAAACATAAAAAATAACCCAAAATACTTCTACACTTTTGCGAAAAGGAAAATGCAGTGTAAAGAGAGTATTGGACCGTTGATAGACGGGGAGGCCGAATACACAAATGACCCGAAAGAAATAAGTGAACTGCTTAGGGAACAATTTAAATCTGTGTTTAGCACCCCTAAGTCCGAGATGGAAGTGGAAAACCCAGACGAGTTTTTCGACATTGAAACAGATCAACCAAGAACAAATCCCGGCACAAACCTATTAATGAACTTCAAGTTCACGGAAGGAGATGTAATTACGGCCTTATCACAGATGCGAGACAATTCAGCGCCAGGGCCAAACACATGGAGTGCCACATTTCTGAAGAAATGCAAAGAGAGTATTGCAAAACCGCTATACTTACTATGGAGGAAATCACTCGACACAGGACAAATTCCACTCCCCTTAAAGAACGCGAATATTGCCCCCCTATTTAAAGGTGGTAACAGAGCAATACCCAAAAATTATTGGCCAGTGGCTCTCACCTCACACCTTATAAAGTGTTTTGAACGCATAATTAGAGCCAAAATTACCTACTACCTACAAGAAAAAGACTTATATAACCCAAATCAACATGGCATCGGGTAGATCATGCCTGTCACAGCTACTAGACCACCAGGAGAAAATATTAGGAACATTGTGTCGAGGACAAAACATTGATGTAATATATACTGATTTTGCTAAAGCCTTCGATAAATGTGACCATGGAATCATAGCACACAAACTTAAGGATACAGGAATTACTGGAAAGCTAGGAAGGTGGATATTTAATTTCTTGACGCAAAGAACGCAAAGAGTGGTGGTAAACGGAGTTAAATCGGAAGTCGTGAGCTCTGTCCCACAAGGGACAGTATTAGCTCCCTTGCTGTTCATAATAATGATTGCAGATATTGATGCAGATATTAAGGACAGTATTGTATCATGCTTCGCAGATGACACGAAGATATGTAAGGAAATATTGAACGAAGATGACATAAGAAAACTACAAACGACATTGAAACATTATTTCAGTGGGCAGAAGACAACAATATGAAGTTCAACGAAGAAAATTCCAACTTCTAAGATATGGTAATAACAAAGAGCTACAGAAAAAAGGGTACAAAACTCCGCAAGCCAAACAGATAACACCAAATCCACAAGTCAGGGATCTTGGAGTAATAAGTCGTCGGATGCAGAATTCAGAGAGCACTATAAAATCAAAATCACAACGGCTAGAAAAATAATGGGAATTATCTGGAGGAGCTTCCGCAGCAGAAAAGCAAACATCATGCTCAAATTATGGAAGAGTCTAGTCCTACCAATAATTGAGTATTGCTCAGTACTCACAAGCCCACACAGAAAAAGAGACATTGCGAGCATTGAAGCTATACAAAGGACTTTTACGTCTAAGATAGAGGAAACGGAAGGTGAAGACTACTGGTCTCGACTACAATCCCTGGAACTCTACTCTCTTGAAAGAAGGCGAGAGCGGTACACAATAATATACATATGGAACATACTTGAGGGCTCTGTCCCTAACCTCAGAAATGAAATAGAAACAAACTGGAATGAGAGAAGAGGCAGATTTTGTACGGTCCCAGCTGCGGTGGGACAAGGAGCCATGAAAACGAGGATGGAAAATACCCTCAGAATACAGGGCCCAAAGCTTTTCAATGTCCTTCCAAAAGAAGTGAGGAATCTCCAGCACACCAACCTGAATAACTTCAAGAACCAGCTGGACAGATTCTTGTGCAAAGTCCCTGACCAGCCATGCGTGGCTGGCTACGAGGGCAGGAGGCGATCAGAGAGCAATTCCGTCCTTCACCAAGTCCCGCAAATGAGGCGGGATGCTGCAGAGGGGTCGACCGCAGGTCGATCCTAAACCGTCGTTGAAACTCAACAAAAGTAAACAACAAAAGTAAATAAGTAAATATACAGTATATATATATATATATATATATAAAGTTATATAAAGTTATTCATGTCGGTACTAATAACGTTTTAAATTCTAGATCGGAAGAACTGCTGGCTAGGTACAGGGACTTACTAGAGCGATTAAAGGAAAAAACTAATAAGATTGTCTTAACAGGTATACTTCCTCGAATTATAAAACGTAACGATTTCTACAGCAAGGCGACCTATATTAACAATAACCTAAAATCTCTTTGCCAACAGGAAGGAGTGCATTTTGCGAATTTTTGGAACAGTTTCTACGGCAGGAGGGACTTGTTCCTCGGAGATGGACTTCATCTTAATGACGTTGGAGCTGCGCGTTTAGGAAGACTATTACATAATGCTCTCTCTTCTTTTCAGGCTGCCGTAACTCGAATGGTCCCAACGTAAATTCCACAAATTTCCCCTGCGCTCGCGAAGGTGTCGCAATCACAAACAATTTGAAGGTTCTATCCTTAAATGCTCGTAGCCTACGAAATAAAAGAAACAAATTTTTTTCTTTAATTGCTTGTAAAGACTATGATTTAATTGCGATAAATGAATCGTGGCTTAGCACTGAAACACGTGACTTTGTAGGGGAGTATCAAATTAGAGGTTATAGACTTTTTGTTAAAAATAGAATAGGTAGGCGAGGAGGTGTTATGTTGTATATCAAAGATAATATTGCGAACGTTATAGAAGTAAAGCACACAATTCAAGAACCGATAGATTCGACTATAGCAGAACTTAAATTGAACGATTTCAAACTTGTTGTTGCGGTTATATATAGGCCCCCTAATCAAACAGCTGATACAGACGAAGCGTTATATCGTGCACTAAAGAGAATAATCGGTAGTGAGCAGGCTTTAGTTATGGGTGACTTTAATTGCGCCAACGTGAATTACGATACAATGCAGGGAGACGCGGAAGGTAATCGTTTAGTTAATTTTCTCGAGGATAGCTTTCTTATTCGAAAGGTTGGGGAACCTACGAGGTTGGACAGTATTTTAGATTTAGTAATAACTACGGATGATAGGCTAATTACTGATCTTCAAGTAATAGAACCGTTAAGCAATAGCGATCACAATATGGTAGAGTTTGTCCTCTCAGTAAGTCACTCGAAACCAGCTAACTCGACTAAAATTCCTAACTTTCAGCATGCAGACTTTAGTAAATTTCGAAATAAATTGTCACACGTCAATTGGGAAAACGTAATGGGGAACTCCAACGCAAAACTAATGTGGGATTCGTTCGAAACAGTATTTAGGACTATAAATGAGGAATGTGTACCGTACAAAATTAAGCGTGCGAAAGTAAACAACAAGCCCTTGTGGTTTACTTCTAGAGTAGGAGATATTATAAAGAGTAGAGATAGGGCTTATAGGCTACATAAGTGCGATAAAGACAATTTGTGGTTACGAAACAACTACATATCTCTAAGGCGTGAAGCGAAAAGTATAATAAAAAAGTCGAAGCGCGAATTTGAAATCTCCATAGCTCGTGACGGTAAAGATAACCCCAAGCGATTCTTTCAATACGTCAATAATAGAAATCCAGTAAAAAGTGTCTTGGGGCCTTTGAAAAATGTAAACGGAGATCTAGTTTCTGAAAACAGGGAAATGGCTACCTTGCTAAACGAATTTTTTACGTCAGTTTTTACTATAGAAGATGTAACGAACATCCCTACTGTCATAGACATAATACCTTTTGATAATGGTAATATTTTGGATAATATCGTTGTTAGTGAAGGGGAAGTAATGCGCTATATTGGTAAAATGAAAACGCGTAAATCACCGGGGCCGGATTCCATATATCCCATACAACTAAAAGAATTAAAAGATAGCATTGTTGTGCCGCTAACAAAGATTTTTAATGCGTCTATTTCTGAGGAGTGCGTACCAGATAATTTCAAGTTAGCAAACGTAACACCTATCTTTAAGAAAGGCGATAAAGGTGCGGCGGGAAATTATAGGCCAATCAGTTTAACGTCTGTTGTAGGTAAGCTACTGGAATCAATAATTAGGGATCGTATAGTCGAACACTTAGAATTGCATAAATTAGTTAGAAATACGCAGCACGGTTTTAGGCGAAACAAATCTTGCTTAACTAATCTTTTAGAATTTTTTCAAAGCGTGGTTGACATTTACGATAGACATCGGGCGGTTGATGGAGTGTATTTAGATTTTCAAAAAGCGTTTGACACCGTGCCGCACAAAAGACTCATTGAAAAAAACTAAGGCTCATGGAATCAGGGGTGTAGTAATAAATTGGCTAGAAGAGTGGTTGCGAGTTAGGAAACAGAGGGTGGTCGTTGATGGAGCGGAGTCGTGTTGGGCTAATGTAGCGAGTGGCGTTCCTCAGGGTTTTGTATTGGGCCCCTTGCTTTTTCTTATATATATTAACGATTTAGATGTCGGCCTACTCAAAAGTGATCAATCTATCGTTAGTTTCAGTACGTGCATTATTCAATTTTTCAGTAAGATCCATAGAATTTTTTACATGTGAATCAGAGATAGTTCTGAGAATGGGGGACAAGACTTTGACAAGCCATTTGGAGAGTTTATAAGTAATAGAGCCCACCGAGCTAATAATAGGGCGCATAGGGTTGCCAGGTTTGTGGGTTTTAATAAGACCGTAAAGGTAGGGCAGAAAAGGTGAAGTGGACATGAAAAGCGGAATTAAGTCCTTATGATCTTTGAAAATGCGTTTCAAGCCACTATTAAATGATTTGATGACGTCATCCCACAAACCTGGCAACCCTATGCGCCCTATTATTAGCTCGGTGGGCTCTATTACTTATAAACTCTCCAAATGGCTTGTCAAAGTCTTGTCCCCCATTCTCGGAACTATCTCTGATTCACATGTAAAATATTCCATGGCTCTTACTGAAAAATTGAATAATGCACGTACTGAAACTAACGATAGATTGATCAGTTTTGACGTTTGTTCATTGTTTACAAACGTGCCGATTGACGATATGCTTGACTTTCTCTCCCAAGAATTAAATAAGTATGACCTGCCACTACCTTCACACATTGTTTTGGAACTTATTAAGCTTTGCATCAAAGACTGTAAATTCACTTTCAATAACGAGTATTATCAACAAGTTTTTGGGATGGCCTTGGGCAACCCCTTGTCGCCCCTCCTCTCCAATATTTATATGGAGTTTTTCGAAATTACTTACATTCCGAGAATCCTGGGGGTTGGCATCCCTTGGTTGCGGTATCGACGATATTTTGTGTATCTGGCCCATGAATCGTGACCTGGATAACTTCCTACTTCAGTTAAATGATCAAGTCCCCTCCATTAAGTTTACTTTAGAAGTGGAACAAGACAACTCAATCCCGTTTTTGGATGTGCGTGTACATAGGGAAAGCCCAGGTTTTAAGTTTAGTATCTATCGGAAAAAAAAAACAATTTGTACTACGTACACTTTTACTCGGGACATGACACCCCCACTAAGAAGGCCATTTTTTCTTCAATGTTTCTCCGCGCCCTTAGGATCGCCAGTCCGGAATACATCGATGCCGAATTAAAAAAAAATTAACGGTATTGGAAGTGATCTGTGTTATCCATCTGCTTTTATGGAATCTCGTCTCAACAAGGCAAAACGAACTTTCTATCGTGTGAATAATAACACTCGTACTTTGTCAAAAAATATTTTAGTACTTCCATTTTTCCCGGGCTTTTTAGGCATTGCTAATGTACTTAAACTTTTGGATATTAATGTAGTATTTTCATATAACAATATTGTGAAAAATATCAGTAAAAAATAGCCCTACCAATAATTCAGGCATTATCTATAAAATTGGTTGTAAACAATGTGATTCCTTTTACATAGGTCAGACAGGAAAGGATTTGCACACACGTATAAAACAACATCAATATTCCGTTAGAACAGGACAGTCGTCCAGTGCCCTTTTTGTCCATTTGTCAGAGTTATCCCACTGTATTGATTGGAATAATGCTTCAGTTTTATTTCACTCTAGCAACATTGTTAATAGAAATATTCTTGAGTCTGCCATTATCCAACTTACAAATAACTTCAACATAAGCAAAGGTCTTTTTCAACTCGATCCTGTTGTTTTGAATTCCTTCAGAACAGATTTAGATAAGAAGGGTAGAACGCTAAATCTTTGGTAAACTTGTATGCTACTCTAATAACTTTTATTTTTGAATTTATTTTTATATACATCGAACCTTAACCAAGAAGGGCAGAGTGCTAAAACCCGGGCAGATTTCCAGTATAAATTTTTATTTTTATTTTTTTTTAACATTGGTTGGAAACAATTCATTTGATCTTGTGCTAAAAATCGATAGTTTTTCCTTACAAATTTGTATGCTCCTCCCACAATCCTTTAAGTTTTAATTTTAATTTTTCCGTTTATTGTATATATATATATATATATATATATATATATATATATAAACGGGTGCGGCAAAAATAACGCCCTTTTTAGTTTATTCTCTTTTATTGAAGGAAATAAATCAATTACAGCATTTTAAGAGAAATAATAAAGTTTTTAAGAAAAATACAGCATTTTAAGAAAAATAATAAGTACTTTCTCTGTAAAAACTAAAAAACAACTGGAATTTAATTAATTTTGTGGTTGGTTATACTGTATAAAACTATAAAGATACAATTATTAAAAGGGCGTTACTTTTGCCGCACCCGTTATATATATATTTTTTTTTTCTGTAACCTATATATAGGCTGTAACTCTTTATGTACTTCAGTGTTCCTGAGGATGTCATTAGACGAAAGCGCTTGAGCACCATTCTGTGTTTCCTTTCCTTCTTGGTTTTATTCATGATATATATATATATATATATATGTGTGTGTGTGTGTATGATGCAAACCCACAAGGATAAAGAAAAACGATTCCAAGTCCTTTCGTGTATTCAGAGCTACACCTAGTCAGGGATTGAAGAGAGAAGGCAAGATGCCCATAAATATATACAACGTACCGGAAACCAAAACAATTAGCACATACTTAACAAGAGTTAATGAGAGGCAAAAGGAATTTTAACAAGATATTGTCAATTTTATACATTCCCGCACTGTTATTGAAATTGTTTTTAAAATGGATAAATGCACATTCTAGAATATTTCTTTCAATTATATCTGTTTTCAACAAGTGTTTTAGAACTATCCCACTTGATGCTATGATTACATCTATACATATGGTTAAACAAAGCATTGGAATTATTAGCTGTTCTACACGCATATTTATGCTGTTTTATCGTAATATCTAACGTTTTACCCGTTTAGCCTATATATACTGAGTTACATTGTGTACATCCGATCGAATACACAACCAACAACATTATCCGGTCTATTCTTTATTAGGCGTGATTTAGCAGTATTATTATACTTAAAGACTACATTGATGGCAATTGCTTTAAGTAAAGTCGGAAGATATTGAAAATTAACATGGTAAGGTAGGCTAAGGATATTTTTACGCTCAAATTCCTTTACAGTTACATTATTATAATACCTATTTTTGGCTTTCCTAAGACAGTTATCTAAAAATGAAATAGGATAAAATAATTTAGTACCAATATTCATGATATTGCATAACTCGGTATTTAAAATTCAGGCCTGACAACGCTCAATGCTTTAAGAAACATAGCAGAGAAAATAGAAGATTTAATCGAGGGATGATGGTCAGAATAAAAATGCACATAAGAGTTATTATCAGTAGGCTTGCGATAGACTTCAAATTTGAACTGATTAGAGCATCTCCAAATTTTTAGATCCAGTAAAGATAAGCTTCCATCAGTTTTCTTTTTCCTTGTGGGTTTGCATCATTCATTCATTTCACGTGTTTAATTGTGAAATTCATCCCATATATATATATATATATATATAATATATATATATATATATATAATATATATATATATATATATATGTGTGTGTGTGTGTGTGTGTATATATATATATATATATATATATATATATATATATATATATATATACAGGGTGGGGCACGGGAATCAAGTGTTTTTTGAATAGCTAGTAATCGGCCATTAGGAATGGGAGGGGCGTGCGGTAGGTAGCATTCCATTCCTGGGTTCATAGCATTTAACTTTAACTAACACTCACCTTTATCTTTCAGGTGCCATCATGGAGCAGTGGACGTTAGAACACCGCATGTTCGCGTATGATCATTTTGTTAGGAGTGGCGAGTCAGTGACAGCAGTTCAGCGTGCGTTTCGCCGCAGATTCAACATTCATCGAAATGACTCTGTTCCCGCTCGTGACACAATCTTACGTTGGGTTAACAATCTTCGAACAGGAGGCTCAATAATGAAAACAAAACCGAAGGGGCCGCAACGCACTGTGCGTACTCCAGAGAACGTTGAAAGGGTCAGACAAGCGATGTTGCAAAGCCCAGGCCGCTCTGCTCGGAGACATTCAGCTGCACTCGGAATCAGCAATCGTACTGTTAGACGGATTTTGCATGAAGAATTACATTTTCACCCATACAAGTTAGCGATGGTGCAGGAATTGAATGTAAACGATTGCCCCCAACGACTGAATTTTGAACAGGAAATGCTTGCACTTTATGAGCAGAATGAAAACTTGATGGTGGTAATGAGTGATGAAGCCCATTTCCACCTTAATGGGGCCGTCAACAATCAAAACTGTCGGTATTGGGCTGCTGAAAATCCGCGACAACTCCATGAAAAACCGCTGCATAGCCCTAAGGTTACAGTTTGGTGCGCGGTGGGAAAGTTTGGCGTCATCGGTCCCTATTTCTTCGAACAAAATGGGGTTACCGTTACCATAACATCTGGGCGTTACATTGAGATGGTGAACACCTTTTTCATCCCTGAGTTACGAAGAAGGCGTATTGCTCGTCGACATTTGTGGTTTCAGCAAGATGGGGCCACGCCACACACCGCCAGAGCGTCAATGGCTGTTCTTCGCCCCCTGTTTCCCAACCATCTCATTTCGAGATTTGGTGACATTGCATGGCCCCCTCGGTCCCCTGACTTGTCCACATGTGACTTCTTTCTATGGGGGTACCTCAAGTCACGTGTCTACGAGGACAAGCCCCGTACATTAGATGCATTGAAGGAAGCGATCCGTCAACAAATCATCCAAATCAACAGAGACCTGCTGGGAAGAGTGGAGGCCAATTTTCGTAAACGCCTTCAACAATGCGTCGACGGCCAAGGACATCATATGCCAGATATAATTTTCGGTACATGATTATTATGACATGAAATGCTATGTTCTTACGAATGTTGTTCTACCAATATATTTTCTTTACAAAAATAAATATCATTTTCCTGATTATTCCAAAAACACTTGGTTCCCGTGCCCCACCCTGTATATATATATATATATATATATATATATATATATATATATATATATATATATATATATATATATGTGTGTGTGTGTGTGTGTGTGTGTGTGTGTGTGTGTGTGTATATATATATATATATATATATACAGGGTGTCCCAAAAAAATGTATACACACTTTAACAGCTGATAGCTCAATTGATGTTTCTTTCTTTCCAGGTTAAACCCATTAGAATTAATAATGGCAGTCAGACTAAGCTTTGAACAAAGGAAATTCATTCTAAAATGCTACTGGAAGTGTGAAAACGCAGTTGAAGTGCAAAGACAGTTTAGGAGGGAGTTTCAAACAGATCCACCAACGCGACTTACCATCACTCGAATTAGAGATAAGTTTGAAGCCGATGGAACTGTTCAGAATGTCCACAAGAAGCGTTCCGGAAGACCACGGACATCGACAAGCCCCACAAAGCAAGAAAGAGTACTGGAAACGTATCACCAAAGTCCAAGAAAATCTGTGCGGCAAGCGAGTCGTGAGGTAGGAATTTCAGAATCGTCTGTCCAACGCATTTTGAAGCGCTGTCAATGGAAAAGTTACATTCCAAGATTAGTCCATGCTATTAATGAAGATGATCCGGACCGAAGAGTGGAGTATTGCGAGTGGTACTTGGCACGATGTGGATGTGGACTGGACGAAGGGGTTTCGTAGAATACCCTCCGCGTTCACCAGACCTCACACCACTAGACTTTTTTATGGGGATACTTAAAAGACAAAGTCTACGCTATAAAACCTGCAACAGTCGCTGAATTGAGAGCAGCCATTGAACGAGAATGCACACAAATACCAAACGAAATGTTTCGTGATGTTTGCGATTCCATTGCTTCGCGTTATCAGCAGTGCCTGGACCAGAACGGACGTCAGTTTGAAAACAGGCGTTGACAAAACAATTAAATAATGTCTGTAGATTCTATTACATTTTGAAAATGAAATGTATTTTAATAAACACTGCCTTTATAATTATTTAAAGTGTGTATATATATATATATATATATATATATTAGACCGGCCCAGGCTCATAGGGGTGAAAAATAAATCTTTTCTTTTCTTAAGTCTCACCCCTGGAATTTGTTATGCGTGTCGATAGGAAGTTTCGAGTGAAGTTTCAGCTGGATTCCATAATATTTAGTAGTGCCGACAGACTCTGAAATGTGTAGTTTTTGCGCGTTTTTTTTTAGTAGTATCCCCAATAGGCCTAATCCATTTTTTTTAATGTTAACTCATGAGGTTGATGTGCTTCCTGTCTTTATCATTGATTTCTTTGCCTCTGGAAACTACTCTCGGTGTTTTTCTACGACTTGAAGAAGGTACTGCATTTGTTCTTCGTTTTTTGTGAGCTGACTGCTGAAACTCTGGATTAATGAGACCGCTCTCTCTGCATTATCGTTTACAACATTCATTGTTTTAACATATTCCTTAGCTAATTTATAGTCGTTTCTGTTATCCCATTCTGCAGGATCTACTTCGAGAAACGTCGATTGAAGGGACAATTTCTCAAAGAAGGAGCGACTTGAGCTTGTAACAAAGTCCGTCAGACTTTTCTCTAGTGGGTCATCATGAGTGTGGTCAAAAGCAATTCGTTTTTCTGGTATTTCTGACCCAGGTCTTTCCAATTCCTGAACCATCTGCGGTTTCACTTGCAAAGTTATGCCATCATCAAAAAAGGCAAGCGACACAAGTTCGTCATTTAAATACCAGAGGTGACGGCATAGTGCTTTGCTAGCTATTGCTGTAAGTTCCTTATCATCATATTACCGAAGCTCTTGTAGATACTCCAAATCAGTTCTTGGTGCAAAAGATGCGATAGGAGCCGCAAACCATTTTGGCACATAAAAGCGGACAGCATAGCGAGAGAAGCGTTCCATTGCAATCAGTTCCTGTTTTGTCAGGTTGAACTGCGAGCGAAACAATACAATTTAGATGGCATAAATCACTCGCGACATCCACCTAGCGCGATGTAAAGCCCCAGTTGACGAAAATGTACTCCTCCTGATAGAACACCACCTATATAATTAATTGATAATTCAAGAAGTTCGCGATAATCCGCTCTTAGATGACTTCTGGCAAGCTGTTCTTCGCACAGTTCGATGATTTCTGCTTTCCACGGCATGTTTGTATTGGCAGCTTCATATCTTTTATCATCCATTTGTTTCCAGGAAATCTTGAAACGTTTGAAAAGTAATATATCCGGTCCCGTTGAATCACCGTAACACTTCTGGAAGACGTCTGATATCACAATTTCATTAATATGGTGGCGACAAGCCAAAGAAAGGAGTTTTCTATCAAGCTTACTTTCGATTATCATGCAAGCGCCTTTTTTTTTTTGCCAGCATTGCTAGTGGTAGTATCAAAACACAGTGATTGAATATATTCTTGCAAATTCCAATCGTCTAAGCATTCTAGAACTGCTTCTGCAATTTTTCCGCCTTCTCCAGAAACAAGTTTGGTACTAGAAGCTTAGACTTTCCTTCACCGGATACAAGAATAGCTAGCCTATTTATTTTTTCATCACCTGTTATATTTTGCATTACTTTACCATCCCAATGAATGGTAAGCGGAACGTCAGAGGTATAGGTTTGCTTAATGTCATCTGCAACTTTTTGGCGTATGGCACTCCTCGTCCTCTGTAGAGTACTTCTGCTCAAAACAACATTGTCAATGTCATGTCCAAGAGAAGTTGCAGCAGCTGAAAGCACCATAACAGCACTACGATTACTTGTTTTTGTTCGATCTAATGCCATTGCTAGATCAGGTGTTACGATGCGCTTACACTTATTTGATATTGTGCTGCTTGAAGGTTTGGTTGTCATTTCAGGAGTGTACGATGTGCCTGGCTCTGGTTGTTCATCACTACTACTGCTTGAACTGCTATTACTGAACTGAACTGCAGCTGATGACAGTTGTTTTCGCAATGCCTCAGCTTCTTTTAGTGCAGCATTTCTTTCCTCTTTTTTCCGTTTTCGCATTCGCTTAGCGACCAGTTTGTTATCAATATCAGTCATGTAACCTCGCCTCCCTTTTTCTCTTTGAGCATGTAGGAATGATCTATCTTCCTCATTTGACATCATTTGTAAAGCATTTGCGTGAGCTATATCAAAAAGGTTATCTAAACTATCTTGGAATTCAGTTTCTTTTTTAATTTGATTTGGATTACGGTTTGATTTTATGATTTTTTAAGTGATCTGAAGTTCTCATACATTTTTTGAATTTTCATTAGTACATGTTAGAAAATCAAGAAGAGGAAGAACCATTGTTGTCCCAAGGCGATATGATGACTAAGCTGATTGATGAAGCATTGCTTGTATATATTAAGTTAAGGTGTATATATATCCATCTCATAATTGTAAGGTTAGTGAAAAATTCACTTAATTTAGAGCTAGCATTTTTGGGCTCTTGTGGCATCATTGTTTGGGCACTCTTGTGGCATCATTTTTTTAGGCGCTGCGCGTCTTTTTTACTCGTTTGTGGAATGCCGTACTTACAGGGTGTGGTCTTATAGAGAGCTCTCTTGCAATTCAGTTTGGTTGTTTAGATACAAGATTGTTGCATCGTGCAATAGTGCAGGTTGTGTTGTTGTTGCAAGATTGAGAAAGAAGACCATAAATAGTGCCCCTTTTGTTTTTATCTTAAATTCATGCAACTGAGGCCTAAGGTAGGCCCACATCGAGTCAGCAACCCTGAGGTAGGACCTAATAAGACCTCAAGTCCGTAAGTTTTTAATTTTAGCTTAACTTGGGCTGTAGGTTGAATTGGCCCTTCAGAACTTGGCCGTTCACTGCTCAGCTGGGATTTTGAACCCAATAAATAAACAAATAACATGGTCCTTCGAACCGGATTCTAGCCCAAGACTGAGTCAGTGACTATTTTTCGGCAAAGTTCTGATTGTGCAAATTGTAGCCCAAGTTAGGCCTAGACGGGTTGAGCATAATTGTATGGAAAACTGATGAGTGGGTAGTTGGGAGGTAACGAAAATGGTTCACTGAGTAGGTAGGTAGTTAATCTAACAATTATTAAATTCCTTTTATGTCAATAACTGGATGGATGAAACCAATTGGTTGCTCACCAGAGTTATTCTCCACACTAGTATTTATATACTTAGTCCAGGCAATTTGTAGTTAGACCTGGGCAAAATTGCTTCAGAAGCTTTCTAAACTGTTTCCAGCTCAGGAACCATTGCCGAATAACATATCCAAAATCCGACAAAATTGGACCCCGGGAACACCCCCAAAAATGAAATTCAAAATGGCGGACTGGATGTTTCCTACGAAAAAAAAAATATATATAATTTACGCTTTTATTTATACAGATACATTTGATGCTTTTTCTTTCAGTTGTAATGTTTTAAATAATTCAACAATATACAACACAACCAGTTATTACGCAAATATAATGTTATATAGCTTTTTACAGATTTTTATAATCAATAATACAACAATTATTTTTTTCCCAGTTTCAAGTTATGTTCATTACAGAAGAAGTGATACCTGGTCACAAACATACAGAAATTAATCCTCTTCATCACTATCATCGGATAGATTACCGGTACTTGGGTTGTTATCGCAACCACTGATTTGGCACTCGCCACAAGCGGCTGAACAGGGGCATTCCATTACGCTTGCATCCACATCTTGAAGTAGCACATTTCGTCTTGCAGGAGCAGCGGATCATGTTGAGTAGATATTTGGAGCTGGTGGCTTGTCGCAGGCTGTAGTAGTAGGAATTATTCTTTACATACCAACCCACTGTTCTGCATCGATCTTCTCTTCTGTAGACTTCCAGATTAGTATTTGAAAGTATGTGCGAAAGCTGTGGTACTTTGTGGACGCATCGGTAGTGGCAAACGTTCGGGTGTAACAAAAGATTTAGCTGGAGCTACCTTTTCAACTAACATTCGATGACGTAGTGCGTTAGTGGATTCAAGTGTTTTGCAGCCATACAGCAGAAGCATTGCCTTTCTTCCAGCGGCTTCAATGTCAGAGTGTTGGCAACAATCAGAACAGAATGTATTTGCAACTGAACGGAGTTCAGCCACCTTCATCAGTGTGTCGAATGCTTTGGCTTTACCGATCGAAAAAATTCTGGATGTGCTATCACATGCCCGTGAAAGCATGCACAAACAGGAGATACTTGCAGATGTCATTGCCTAACAATGATTGAATGCTGAGAATATCATACACAGGATTAGGAGATGGTCCCCTTATATCGCTGCGATAGTACAACTTGAAACCACTGTCCTTGGCATGGTACAGAAGGAGAATCAGCAAGTCGGTGTCTTCCCCTATTACTGTTGTAGTTGCATTTTCTGATGAGGAAACTGCTGCACGAACGATGTCCACATCAGCATCCCCATCTGCGTTGTGAACAGTACACCCTGCTTCTTCAAACATCTCACCTACGAGGGAAATAAATGCTTGCTTGTTGTTTTCATTAGCCAAGAAGTGTTCCTTCTGGCCAACAAACTTCATGCTTGGACTGAGATTCACATTTCTGCTTGTCTTGGTGCTGCGTCTTCTGTGGTCATGTCCTTGATCGTAGGAGAGCTGCTGTAGCCATCAAAAACAATGATTGCTTTTCCATATGTTTTCAGAGTGAAATCGGCATATGAGTTGGCGATGCTGTCATATGTTTCATCTTGACGCCAGGAAACACGATGTAGTAAAGATCCACCATCCAATACGTACTGGTCTGTGCACTGAATTTCTTGAACTTCTTCCATGCGTAAAGTGTCAGTGTATTTGATTATTGCATGAGCTAGCTGAGACTTATCGGGTTTCCTCAAGATACTTCGTGATTCGAACAATGCAGGAGGATTGCACACAGTTCGTACACATGACATCTTCAAGATTCATGTCTCCGCCAGTGGCAACAGTCATCATTCTCTGAAACTAGTGCAGGATCTACTTCTATATCTGAAGCATCAGTGATCACAACGGCAGAAGCAGATCCTAGTGTTTTCACTTTGTCAGATCTTTTGGCAGAATATGTAAAGCTTGTTTCCCAATCATTTTTACGACAATGTTCGTACCGATTGAATGCAATTGATGAACGTTAACTCCAGGATCAGCAGTTAGCCCTGTTACAATGTCGCAGAGACCCGAGGTAGAATGGAATGGGGATAGGATTCCAGACGTTCAAGTACTTTCTTCATGTCATTACTGTCCCTGATTTGTCTACTTCCCTCATTTCCTTGTGCTGTTCACTACTTTCCAACAAAACTCTGGTGTATTCTGCATTGCTAAGTTATAAGTGGAACACAGAGGCATAGAAAAGAGCCACGTTGTCCTTTGGATGTCTGTAAATCCACTTCCGCGTGTCAGTCCGCCTCTGCTTTTCAGGGAACGCATTAGTACTTGTTCTATCACCAGGTCTGTGCCGAGTCCGGCCCATAATCTGTCGCTTCTTCTTACCACAAACTTACCTTCCTGGAACATTTTGTTAACGGCTGGATTTTCAGAAGGCAAACTTAACATTTTCTGCAGGTACAGGTATATCGATTTTCAGGTAATTGTGATGTCCGGCTGCTGCAATTATGGGGATGGTCTCCAGCATAGCTTGCAAGTGCAAATCCCACGAGCCGGTTCTGTCTGCTGTTATCAAGGAACGTGCAATGTTGATCATCGCTGATATTCCAACCAGAGTTGACTTGTTTGCGAAGTAGATTGTAGGTCAGTTTTCTTCGCATCCAAAGTGGTAGCAATCTGAGACAATGCATTCGAAGATTCCACATCCTCAACTGATTGTTTGGCGGTCATAACATCGTCGAGCAGGTCACAAGCTTCCTTATGGAGGTCATGAGGAGTTCCATCTTCATTACGAGGGAAAACGTCTGCGACTAGTAAGGTACTAAGAGCTGCATCTACTATCATATGACCACGTATCGCTCTTGAAACAGCTTTTCCAGACATCATGTGTTGCACGGCATTTGGTCCGTATATTTCTTGAAGTACTTCAGACAATCCTGAACCATTCATAACAGTACCGACTGCTCCCAAAAGATCATCAGAGTGTGAAATGATCCCAGCATTAAAACAATGTCCTGCAGGTCCTCTCTGTTCATTGATGATTTGGGAAGCTTTCCAGAGCAAAGGCTGATCAAAGGTAATAATGCATGGGACTTTTTGATCGCGTGCTATCTTGCTCAATATAGTAATGTCGAAAATATGCAGGTCATGTCAGTTGGCGACATATCTATGATGGGAAGGAACGTGATCGACGCCACACCTGGATGTGAGACACTTGATCCACCGTGAATTGCCTGCATTGTTCCGGACCAACTTGGACCTGATCTTTCTGCTGAAGATATCTGCCAGAGAAGACTAAGTCGACTTATGGTGGCAGTGGGTACTGGAAGTTCGCGGAATGAGATGTCCCTCAACATGCTTCTCGCGTGTCTATATTCCCTAATGTCAACGGTTGCAATCTTCTTAATGTCATTGTCACCAACATTACGCCTGTGAATAGAAGGGTGGATCTTGATCTTCGGAGTTATTGCGGCAATCATACCATTCCATGAAAGGTATTCTTCCCATCCAAAGTGCAGACATCATGATCGACGTTATCTGCTGCTAGAAGGACTGCAGTGTTTTCATCAACAGTAAAAGAGCAGACCCACTTGCCAGCGCCGCGTTTCTTTCGAATCTTGTTACTTCTGCATACGACGAACAGTAACCCAGCTGATGGAGAACGTCAATAAGGTACCTTGACCTAAAGTTGTGGTGTAGCTGAACCGACAACCAATCTGTAGTGGACATAGTAATCCTCTAGGACGGGTTGCTTGCATAATGCTCTGCCCAATTGCACCTATTTTTCTTGAAGCATCCTGTCCCGCAAATGCTTTTGATAATAGCAATTTCAGACTGTTGGGAATGTAATCAAGAGCATTTTCTGCAGTGATGTCATTTGGAGATGGATACACATCTTTTCTAGGCGAGTCGACAGACTTGATATCACTTCTGATTATTTTTGCAGCAGCTTCTACTAGGTAAATCTTCTGTAGCTCTATATCTATATCACATTCTTTCGACTTTTTGTGATAATCTATAAGAATTTCATTAGCTGTCTCTCGTAGTGTTACTACATCTGCCTTCCCACTTTCACCTGATATTATGATCTTGTCTCCGTAACGTTCTAAAAGCTTTCTCTTCATGTGCCTGCGTTCGTAGACAGAGCTCTGACTTCCTTGAAGATATTCCTCCATTTTGGAAATTAGGTCTCCCAATCAACAGTTGTTCATCATCATTCTCTTCCAGGTAAGCACAGGTCTGAAGGAATGCTTGTGTTGCTCTTCATTAGTTGGTCTCCCTTTCTTCGAATCATGATCGTCGGAGGAGTATGCGCGAGGAATGTTTTTTCCACTTCGAAATTTACGCTGCAGGTGTGATGGTAGACACAATCTGCAGCAGGAAGATCACGAAGATAATACTCCAGACGGCCTTTTACATTAAACGACCATTCATCGCAGCGGCTTTCACAGCACCTTTTTATGGTTTCGGAGAACTCTGTAGTTCTTATTTTGACATGCTCTGATTTTGGTTTGTGTTTGGAAAAAAAGTCCACAAAGGTATCACAAAACAAACAGTGAGTAGCACTGGAAAATGCGTATTCATGAAAACGAGCACTTTTCCTTGGTATTGCCTCGGCTGCGGTCTGTCGCTTCTTTATTTCAATGGTCTTTTTATCCGTAAACCTTTTCCTACATACAACGTGAACACTTATTCCAGCTGTTGCAACAACATCGCTTCCACGGCTGCGGCTGGATGCATTTATACCATCTGCTCCTTTTTGCGAGATGTGATCACTTCCTGTCCGCTGTCCAATTTCTCCTTACAAATCACGCACAATTCTTCAGGGGTCTGCATTCTTGAAGGTGGACGCACACCCAGTCAGCCGTACACCGAGTCAGTCTGAAACAGAAAACACAAATTAATAAACTGTGTTGCAGTATTTAAAAGGTGTACATAATAACAGTTTTAAAGAAAATGACAAGCACAAATACGCAAGCAGATTTGATAGTGGGTAGTAGGAATTAAAGAGTTGTATATAATATAAGTTTATAAAGATGTAGCAATGTCCATTCTCACATACACTCCATACAGTATATTTTATTTTACATTACGTGACGTCATAGTTTAATACTAGCCGCCTAATACAATTTTTAGTGTCATATAGGTTAATTTAGAAACGAAAATGTGTTTTAAAACATTTTACTGATCAAGAAAAACGTCATAACTCTCTCTACAAAGCGAAATTAAAATTTATTGTATTTCGTAGGAAACTGCCAGTCCGCCATTTTGAATTTCATTTTTGGGGGTGTTCCCTGGGTCCAATTTTGTCGGATTTTGGATATGTTATTCTGCAATGGTTCCTGAGCTGGAAACAGTTTAGAAAGCTTCTGAAGCAATTTTGCCCAGGTTGAAGCTATTTTTGCTCTAGATTGCCTGGACTAACTGTGTGACAAGAGCGTGCTCGGTAATAGATATACATTACCGACCAACCAACCGAAGAAAAAACCAAGACCACGCTGGTGGAAAAAGCCCCGAAAAAAGGAAGACAAAGGAGAACGAAAACGAGGAACGGGGCGAGAAGACGGAACGAGAGAAGGGAGAAGAACAGACAACGAAAAACGATTCCCACCAGCAAGTACGCTCTCAACAATTAAACAAATACGGAGAAAAGGGACTCTAATAACTAGCAGTAAGTGACTAATTGTGTTTTTAACCCAGTTAGAATTAAATGCATTAAATTAAGCTCGGTCAGACAAATTAGGCCTACATTGTGGCCTAAGACCTAGCATTAACTCATAGCTTAACAAAGGTGAAGGTAGATTGCCCTAACCTAATTTGGTGAGGAATCCTACTGTGAACCTCAATTTATCTGCCCGCTCTGGACCATTTCCGGAATCTCTAGGCTGACCCCTACAGGGCTAGACTTAATCTACTCTATAGTTAGACTGGAGATATAAGGGGTGGGTTAATTGTGGACCAATTCATAGACAGAGCATTTTTCACATTGGTGGCCCGTGTGTGGGGAATTTACAAACCTTAACCTTACATAACAAAAATTGCAGAATTAGGCTACTTAACCTTACATAACAAAAATTGCAGAATTAGGCTAAATGGTCTAGCCTAAGCCTAACCTAATCAAGCCTAATTAGGTCTACAACCTAGGGCCTAACTAGGAAACATTTACATTTAAGGAGTCTCATTCTCTTATAAGCTTAGACCTGAGTGACACATAAGTACTTGGGGGGGATTAAACCAAATTTAAAACTTTACTGTTTTGTCTGTGATCTCTCTTCTCTGGTAATTTCTTCTTGTCCTCTATTTCATTACGATCCCCAGTTAAACAATTTTGACTTAAACATGGACAGTGAGGAATTGAAAAAGTTAAAAAAGAAAAGGGGGGAAAGTTGGGTGCTGTTACAAAGGCCGTGAACACTTTTAACAATATTACACAACCAGGTAAGGAAGATTTAGGTGTGTGTAATTCTTAAATTGGAAACTAAAAAGAAGGAAATAATAGCCATCGATGAGAGTATTTCAGAGTTAGTTGAATCCGAAATGGCTGAAGAACAATTGATAGACCTTTACGCTGATAATGATGTTCAGATAATCTCAATTGAACAGCAAATAAGGAGACTACAGTCTCGTTTGACTGACTTAACACCACATAAACCTACTTCTGATTTTAATCAAAGTAGAGCTAACTTTCAACCAAATTTAAGTGGCATGCCAAATCCTGAGTCACAAGAATTTAGGGCTACTTTACCCACTTTGCTAGTACCAACATTTGAAGGGACACGGTACAATTCCCATCTTTCATTGAAAAATTTGAGAGTTTAATAGGTAATAAACCTTATATTTCAACTGTTGATAAGTTTAGCTACTTAACTAGTTTCCTTAAAGGCCCAGCCTATAAACCTGATAGCCTATTTACCAGCCGTAGGGAATTCATATGAAGTAGCTATTGATCTCTTAAAACGTAATTACATTAATAAAGATGAGATTGTATTTGAATTATCTCAACAAATTATTGATTTTGCACCCATAAAAGATAACCATAGTGATATGGAAAAATTTTATTCAAAATTAGAAGCTATTATAGGACAACTGGTTAGCAATGAGATAGATGTTAAAGCTTCATCTTGGATTATACAAGGCATAATTCTTAGGTGCCTTCCTTGAGGTTAAAGATGTTTTGGTTCTAAAGACGGGAGAAAATTATCCTACTCATGAAAATATCAGAAAACACTTTCCAACTCTCCTAACTAATTACAAATTGAGAAATATTCCAACACAAAATAAGACCCAGACTATGGATAAACCAAAGACTGTTCCCAGAGACCAACTAGCTACAGCCAAACAGACAAAACTTGATACTGTAGAATCAAATGTGACCAACTGTAATACACGAACACCTACATTACAAAACTTTAATGTAACTGCTGCCTCAACTTACACACCACATTGCAAATTTTGTGCAAGTGATGAACATAGTAGTACTGGGTGTGACAAATATTCAGACTTTAACTCAAGAGCTAAAAGATGTGAACAGTTGAACCTATGTAAAAAGTGTACTGGCCAGGGACATTATAAGAAAGACTGTAAATCTAGGTTAAGATTCAAGTGTAAGTTTTGTAAAAGTTTACGACATGTCTCATCAATGTGTGATTCACCAAAGTGTCCAAACAATAGTACTCAAACTCAAAAGATACCTCCACCAAACAAAGGTAATCAAGAAAAATGCCACTTTCATAAGACATTCTGTTTGTTCAAACAACGTAACAAGAAACACTGAGATTCTTTACCAACTATTACTTTGGACTTAGTGAATAGTGAGGGTAGCACCACTCCAGTGAGATGTCTTATAGACTGTTGTTCTCAACAAACATTTGTTTCGCAAAATGTAGTTAATAAATTGGGTTTGACACCAAACCCGAATGAACAAAAACTCAATATTGCATCCTTTGTTAAGGATAACTCGGACAAAAATAACTATAAGACAATTGACCTGGAACTACATTTAGAAAATAAATTAGAGAAAATTGAAGCAGTTATTATTTCTAAAGTAGGACAAAACAAACTGGTTATACCCAAACTAGAACAAACCATAAATCATTTGGGAAAACACTACAAAATAGCTGATAGACATATCACAAACAACACAGTAGCTAACATTGAAATGTTAATAGGGGCAGATTATATTAATCTTATTCATAAGGGCATAGTAAAGATAGGTAATGGTATAGCTTATCAGACTATATCAGGGATAGCCCCTTTGGGTGACCTATCCTAATACAACCTAGACCTAAACCAAACTAGTTCATGACTAACAAATACTATGTGCCTCAACTCAGTCCTACATAACACCTGTAAGAATAGCAACACTTTGAATAATATTATATCAACTGAGAACATTAATTCATCACTATCAAATGAAACTCTGGATGAGGCAATTCAAACTTTATGGTTGCTAGAATCTGTGGGTATACATGACACATATCAAACTTCAGAAGATCAGTTAATGGTAGAAAGATTTGAAGACACCATTCAGTGCAAAGACAAGTTATTTTGTTGAGTTACCTTGGAAAATAAATTGTCCAACTTTAAGAGATAATCTCAAAGTAGCTAAAGGACATTTATATAAAGTAATGAAAAAACTCAAACAAGATAATAATATTCAAAAGTACAGTGATGTCTTCAAAGAACAGCTACAGAAAGGCTTCATTGAAGAAGTAACAAATAACCCTTTTAAAAAAGATGGTTGTCATTATTTAACCCACAGGGGGGGTTTATCGACAAGATGCCCCAACAACAAAACTCAGAGTAGTATATAACTGTAGCCTCAAAGACAGTGATAAACACAGTTTGAATGATTGCCTGATTGAGGGTCCTAATCTCATTTCTGACCTTGTGAAGATCTTACTGAGGTTCAGGTTAGATAAATATGCCGTACAAAGTGACATTTCAAAGGCATTTTTGAGAATAAATCTTAAAAATGAATATGATAAGAACCAACTTAGGTTCTTATGGTTCAAGGATCCATTTGATTTGAATAAAGGGTTCATAACCTATAGATTTAATGTTGTGTTGTTTGGAGCCAATTGCTCACCTAGCCTATTAGCATTGACAATTAGACATCATTTGAACCAGTTTAATAACTCTTTAACATTGAACTTCCTAAAGGAACATTTTTACGTAGACAATCTAATAGGCTCAACAACAACAAAATCTGAATTATCTGAAGTCTATGAACACTCTCAAAACATTATGCAACAAGGTAACTTTGAACTTAGAGAGTGGATTTCAAATGATGAGGATTTAAACAAAAAGATTCTAAAGGATAATAATGGTCTTACTGAGCCATCAGACAGAGTTAAAACTTTAGGTATGAACTGGTATTTGGATGCAACTTCTAACAGTCATGATTCAATCTGTACTAAAGGTTTTAAACTTGATGAGGAAGCAAATACTAAAAGACAAATATTATCAGAGGCTTCCAAAATTTTTGATCCCATGGGTCTATTCCTGCCTTCAACAATAAAATCAAAGATTCTCCTCCAAGAAGTTTGGAGGACAAATGTTGGGTGGGATGATCCAATAACAAATGAAGATCAAAAATCTTGGAAGAAGTTAGCTGCTGATTTAACAAAAGTGCAGAACATTAAAATTCAAAGGTGCTGTGGGTTTAGGGATAAGCCCCAGAGACTTCATGTGTTTGCTGATGCAAGCACACAAGCTTATGGGTGGTGTGTGTATCTTGTAAGTCCTACAGAAAGTCATCTAATTTATGCAAAAGGGAAAGTTGCACCTCTCAAACCTACCCGAACCATACATCAATTGGAACTATTGGCTGCTGCATTAGCCATTAAAACCATTTCATTGCTTAAGGATGCTTACTGTTAGAAAATCTAGAAGAGGAAGAACCATTGTTGTCCCAAGGCGATATGATGACTAAGCTGATTGATGCAGCATTGCTTGTATATATTAAGTTAATGTGTATATATATCCAACTCATAATTGTAAGGTTAGTGAAAAATTCAGGGTGTGGTCTTGTAGAGAGCTCTCTTGCAATTCAGTTTGGTTGTTTAGATACAAGATTGTTGCACCGTGCAATAGTCCAGGTTGCGTTGTTGTTGCAAAGTTGAGAAAGAAGACCATAAATAGTACCCTTTTTGTGTACATTAAATTCATGTAACTAAGGTCTAAGGCTAGGCCCGCATCGAGTCAGCATCCCTGAGGTTACCCTGAGGTAGGACCTAATAGGATCTCAAATCCGTAAGTTTTAATTTAGCTTAACTTGGGTTTCAGATAGAACTGGCCCTTTAGAATTTGGCCGTTCACGGCTCAGCTGGGATTTTGAACCCAACAAATAAATAAAATAACATGGTCCTTCAGAACCGGATTCTACCCCAAGACTGAGTCAGTGACTATTTTTCGGCAAAGTTCTGATTGTGCAAATTGTAGCCCAAGTTAGGCCTAGACGGGTTGAGTATTATTGAATTAAGGTCCCAGGGTAGAAAGTTTGGTAGCCCAATTGCGAAACTTGGCCAGTCGTCTGTCGTTGTTTTGGCCTACATTTTACCGGTTTGGTTAATTTTGGGTTATTATTGAATTAAGGTCCCAGGGTAAAAAGTTTGGTCGCCCAATTGCGAAACTTGGCCAGTCGTCTGTCGTTGTTTTGGCCTACATTTTACCAGTTTGGTTAATTTTGGGTTATTATTGAATTAAGGTCCCAGGGTAGAAAGTTTGGTTGCCCAATTGCGAAACTTGGCCAGTCGTCTGTCGTTGTTTTGGCCTACATTTTACCGGTTTGGTTAATTTTGGGTTATTATTGAATTAAGGTCCTGGAGTGGAAAATTTGGTATTCCATACTGGTGTTTGGTTAGTACCCCACCCAGCAATTCAGTTTATTTGAAAGTAAAATTTGCGTTTGATCAGTTTGGTTAAGTATTTCTGCCAATTCAACTCATTTGGCATTGAGCCCAATTGTTGTTTGCATTGAAGATGAGTGCATCTGAATTGAACATATTTTTAAAAAGGAGAAGCGCCTACAAAGGTCTAATTACAAAGGTCATTGCCACTATAGATTCTGCCATAGAGCAAGAGGATTTACGCTTAGTGACTGCGCAGCTTTCCATATTAGAAACTAAAAAGGTTGCTCTAAGTGAGGTAAATGTTAAAATTGAGGCTCTTATAGAAGAGGATGAAATAGAAAATAACATAATTTACTTTGAAGAGATTATTGATGATATAATTAACGTAGGCCTCCGAGCAAAAGAGTTTAGTAGCTCAGTACAGTTAGAGACCAGGTCTAATAATGAAACACAACACTCAACAAATGATGCTTGTGAAGTTAAGGTTAACAGATCTGTAGTTCAATTACCGAGGCTTGTACTCAAAACATTTTCTGGGAGTATTCAGGAATGGCAAGGATGGGCAGACAGTTTTCAATCAGCAGTTCATTCTAGTCAAGTGTTAAGTGCCGTGGAGAAGTTTAATTATTTGCGGTCCCTCTTGGAAGGGGAGGCAGCAAAGACTATAGCAGGATTAGCATTAACAGAGGCTAATTATAATGTGGCTTGGGATATATTAAAGAAACGGTTTGGTAAGCCAGAGATCTTAATTAAAAGCCACCTCCGTGCACTTTAAGCTATACCTCCTGTTAATAATCCTAATAGTGTCAAGGAGTTACGGCAGTTATATGATGAATTTGAAATTAGAACTAGGTCCCTGGACAACATGGGTGTAGGAATGGAAAAGTATGGTATAATGTTGGTTCCTACACTGGAGTCTAAATTGCCTAGCTCAATTTTGCTTGAATTAAGTAGGGGACACTCTGCAGAACATGTGTACATCCCCCTTCAGCAGATGTTAAGTCTTTTAGGCACAGAATTAGCAAGACGAGAGGGAGTTGAGTTTGCACAGTGGGATGGTAAACAAGGGGACAAAGGCAGGCACAGCACCAAAGTTTCCACAAAAAGGAATAGCCCAGGTACAGTGTCAGCTCTACATGCCTCCTCTGAGAATAAATTATAGGGAATCAAGGAATGCATATTTTGCGAAGGCAACCACAAGTCATATAAATGTGAGGTGGCTGAGGCCTTACCCTTTGATGAGAGAAAGGACAGGGTAACTAAGTCCACAGCATGTTTTAAATGTTTTTTGAAAGGTCATAGAGCAAGGGTTTGTAAGTTTAAAATTTTGTGCAAAAAATGTCATGGTAGGCATCAGCCATTATTGTGTGAAAACACTCTTAGTAGGCCTACCCCAGAAGTAGAGACATCAGTGGCACATGCCACTGCTATGCAAGGGAGTAAAAGTAAAGGGGGATTATTGCAAACAACTGCAGCCTTATTAATTGGGAATGAGGGAGAAGCTACTGTAAGAGTGTTGTTTGATAGTGGTAGCCAGTGTAGTTTTATTAAGACCAGAATTTCCAGAAAATTGAAGTTTAAAGAACTTAAGAGGGAAAATTTAAGAATTTCTGGGTTTGGGGGTTCCGTTCAAAACCGAACCAAATTTAAGAAGGTAGAAGTTCTGGTTAAAGGCAGGGCCGGATTAAGACCTTTAGAGGCCCTAAGCACTTAAAAGATTTTGGTGCCCCATATATATGTAATTCAAAATATAAACAAAAATAAACCATAAAATAAAATTTTATTTTTTGAAATGAAACAAAACTTACAGTAAGATGGAAAATAATGTTTATTTTTGTATACTTCCACTTCATTTATATTTGAAAAGTTTTCTCCTACTTTTTTTAATTGCAAAGTCTTTGATCAGATCCTCAAAACTAATCTTACGTAACACATCTGCTTCTATACTTAGTAGAGATAAGGCATCCAGCCTGCCTTGTTGCATAGTTGTTCTGTTGGTATTTTTAATATACTTCAACTGAGAAAATGAACGCTCAGCTGAGCAATTTGTGACCATTAATGTTAAAAATATACGAAAGGCAATTTCTACATTTGGGAAGGCACACTCAATATTGTCTTCTACAATTATTTTATAAAGTTCAGCATGACTGAATCTTGTTTTTACATTTTTTTTTGCACTGAACTTATGGCACACATATGAGTGAAACTGCTGAAGCTCAGCAGAGAAATTAGTGTTCAAGTCCTCTGGGTAAGCATCAATCATCTTTTTACAACCCTGAGAATACCTTTCAATTTCAGTAGATGATGAAGTGGTGACATTATGTGGCACATCACTTAGAAAAGAAAATCTCTGCTATTTCTTTGTATATCTCTCCTCTTCTTCTCATCTCAGTTTCAAGTTTGTCAACAATTGTGTAAAAGGTGGTGATAAGAAATTTATCTCTGGCATTCAGATATACTTCTGGTGCATCTCCGTCATTGGGTACCTTCTTTCTGATACGTTTGCGAGTTTGAGCTGCCTTGTAATCAACATCTGGTAGCATTTCCTTTGTAGCTGCTTCATATCTTTCAAATTCATCTCGTGAAGTGCACAGTTGGTCAGCTAATGATCCATACAGATCTGCACATGTTTTTAAGTTCACATCCTTATTCTGTAGAACTTTGCTTACTCTATGAAAATTTTGCAAAATCTCATCCCAAAAATTCAACATAAAAACGAATTCTAGCTCTTGCATCTTATTTGCAATATTATTTGCTTCTCTTCTAGTGTCTCCCTTTTGTGACTGGTCTTCAGCTATACATTCTAACGCTTCTAAAATTTTAAGGAAAGATTTCAAAATTGCTGCTGTTGCCATAGCATGTGCCTCCCATCTGGTATCAGAGAGGGATTTTAAGACACTTTCATTTCCAATACAACCTTTAAGAATTTCCCACCTGCTGGTTGAGGCTAAAAAAAAGGTATAGAGCAACTGCACTGTAGAGAAGAAATTAACCGCCTCTTGACAGCAGTCAACAGCACTTCGGCCTACCAGATTTAGTGAATGGGCTGCACAGGGCACATATATAGCAAACTTGTTTGTTTCTAAAATTTTTGCTGCATCCCCTTATAACGCCCAGACATGTTGGCAGCGTTGTCGTAAGATTGACCCCTACATTTTGAAAAGTTTAGCTTACAAACTTCACGTAAGTACTGCAACACCTGATTTGCCATTTCCTCACCAGTATGGCTTTTCATTTTCAGAAAGGTTAAAAAGCGTTCAATAGGCTGTCCATCTTTTAAGTACCTAAGTACAACACTTAACTGATCGATATGTGATAGATCTGGTGTTGAATCAACTGACAAACTAAAATAACCAGAAGATTTTACTTCGTCAACAATGAGTGCGTGGACCTTTTGAGCCATTAGTTGAATGAGTTCCTCACAGGTGGTTTTGGACAGGTAAGAAGGATTTCCTTTGCCAGAATTTCCATATTTCAAAATGTGACCTGCTAAAAATGGATCAAACCGGCTTATGAGCTCAAGCAGCCCTAAAAAATTCCCATTCTGCAATGATCCAAATCTTTCTTCTGTTCCTCGAAAAGACAAGCCACGTTCAGCTAACGTACAAATAACAGCTATGACACGCCTCAAGACATGTTCCCAGTAATCACACTCTTCCTGAATTTGTTTTTCCAACTGTTGTCCCAACCCCGCACCTTGTCTGCGAGTTAAGTATGTTAGCATAGAGTCTCGGTGAGTAGTGCTTTTTTCATGATGATCAATTACAATAGTATTTCGCCAGTCACTGAACCCTTCTCTTATAACAAAATGTGAGACATTTTTAGGAGCAAACAGTTTACAAACATAACAGTAAACTGATCCTGTTGATGGTGAATACAATAACCACTCTCTCTTGTATTTCTCACCATTGGCTTTTGTCCCAACGAAAAGTTTTTGTGAACAGTATCTTGCTGGTTTGCCACTACTGAAATGCCGGTAAGACTTGTCAAATGGCCCATTGTGGTGTTGACAGTCACTGGGTCCACAAGCAATCCAATAAGCCACATCATCAGCAGAGAAATCAAGCCACAACCCTGGATCTTTTGCTATATTTACTTCATCTTCTGCAGACTGATTCATTTCACCACCATCACCATGGTCCACTAAACTTTCATTTTCAGCAATTATTTCAACCCCAGAATGTCTTGTAAAGCAACTTGAATCAACATTTGCAGTAGAGGTATCAAGAGAATTTACAGGCAAAGTGAGATCAGTAGTGAGACATGTGGTAGATGAACCTGCTTGTGACACCTCGGTGATTCCAACGTCATCATATTTTGATTTTGAAGTGATCAAAGTGGTATTTGTGTCCACTTCTGATGACGGAGATTGGTTTTGATTCAGAATCGGTATATCATGTTGACGTTGTGGTCGTGGAACTTGTGTGAAGAAATCAGTCAGCTTTGCAGTCTTGGACTCTAAATCCAAAGTCTTCTCTTGTTTCTCTTTTGATAGTTTTCGCTTTTGTGCACCACTTAACTGAACACGTTTCATCTTGGTTCTTGGGGTCTGTAAAATACAGAAATAAAAAGAATATTTTATTTGTATATTATGTGGCAATCAACACAGTTACACATATCACAATCTTGGCTTTGTTCTTTTATTCTCAGAAAGACAAAATGGGAACCGTACACAACCAAAGTGGCAATTTAAATATAAGTGGCAATTAAATATAACTCAACCGAAATATCAACTCGAAATGTTGAATACAAATCAAATCGAAAGAAGGAACCAAAAGAAGGAACCGAAAGAAGGAACCGAAACCTATAAAATAAAAATACTTAACATTAGAATTAATAATACGCAATCTATAAAAATATCAATATTAACATTTCACTATTAACGAGCCACATTTTATATTTACATTTATTTATTTATTTAAAACACAATATTTAATTATAGGAAATATGAACATTTGCTTAGGGCCTAAATTGTCCTAACTACGTTTGATGTTATATATACATTACAAATTATTCACTCTGGTTATTACAATCTAAATTCTTTTATACTGTTATGACAATAGATAAATAAATTATAAAATAAAGATACGTGTATGATAAAATATTGTTATATATACAAATAAAGTACACTTCATAGACTTACCCTAGAGAAGAAGAGAGAGAGCAACAGATAAACTTCTTCAACGCTAATTAACTTAGGTCAGTATATCTTATTATTATAATGGCCGTGATAAACATCACTTGATACAACAGCAATATAGAGAGTTTATAGTTTCTTTTATTTTAATATTAATTTATATTACAATTCTATAAACCTAAATCTTTCTGTAAAACAATACCAAATGATTATGTAAAATATATATTTAATATTATATGCACAAATCACACGTTCAGAATAACTTCCTATAGCACACGAAAATATTTAATCTATATGTTTTTTAATATGGCGCTCAAAGATTTGATATAAACAAAATAATAACGCAAAGCGTAAAGTGTGTGATTACAACGAAATATATTTATTCTCTCAAAAGGGTTGTTGTTCACTACAAATTCAAACAATGAAAAAAAATAAATACTATATATGAATATATATAATTCAGTTTTCAACAGCTTATAGGCTATAAGCCGCGATTATAATAGTATAATAAATCCATGGTAAATCCGACAATGGAAAATTTCTGTGGTGCCCCCCTTCCCTTGATGCCCTAAGCACGGGCTTATTTTGCTTAATGGTTAATCCGGCCCTGGTTAAAGGGTTGTTACCGCAAAGTCCCACTATCAAGGTCCAAGCTGTAGAGATTGAGGAACTTTGTGCTCCAGTCACTACTTGTTTAGATATGGCATGTGTCCAAGAATTGCAAGTTAAAGGAATTAATTTGGGCAATAATAAGTTTGAGGGAACAGAAGATATTAGTCTTTTGATTGGAGCTGACTATTATTGGGACTTCATCACTGGTAATATTGTCCGTACATCTCAAGGCCCGGTAGCTATTGAAAGTAAGCTAGGCTGGATGCTACACGGTAGTTATTGCAATGAAATGGAAGTTAAGGCTCTTTTTGTTAAGATTGAGGAGAATAGCCATGGCCTGGAAAGGCATTTGAAAGCGTTTTGGGAACTTGAATCTATTGGCATAAAGGACAACCAGACAAGTACAGTGAACAATGATGTTTTAGAGCAATTTGAAAAAGGGATTGGGTTTAGAGATGGTTGCTATGAAGTTGGCCTACCATGGAAGGATTCTTGCAAACCCGGTTCAAACCTTCAGCTAGCTAATCGGAGGTTGGAGACTTCATTGTACAGGCTAAGAAAAAATGAGGAGTTGTTAATTGAATACAATGAGGCCATCCTAAGTTATGTAAGGGAGGGCTATGCTGAAAGGGTGCAAGGTGAGCTGGTGAGCTAGGAGGCACATTATCTGCCACACCATGCAGTGGTACGGCGAGACAAAACTACCACCAAACTGAGGGTAGTTTTTGATGGCTCAGCCAAGGACAAAGGTGGTGTGTCCTTGAATGACTGTTTGGATGCTGGGCCAAATTTAAATGCAGATTTATTTTCCTTGTTACTGAGATTCAGGTTTGGTAGAGTAGCATTGACTGCAGACAGGGCCGGATTAAGACCTTTAGAGGCCATAAGCACTTAAAAGATTTTGGTGCCCCATATTTATGTAATTCAAAATATAAACAAAAATAAACCATAAAATAAAATTTTATTTTTTATGTAAAATATATATTTAATATTATATGCACAAATCACACGTTCAGAATAACTTCCTATAGCACACGAAAATATTTAATCTATATGTATTTTTAATATGGCGCTCAAAGATTTGATATAAACAAAATAATAACGCAAAGCGTAAAGTGTGTGATTACAACGAAATATATTTATTCTCTCAAAAGGGTTGTTGTTCACTCAAATTCAAACAATGAAAAAAAATAAATACTATATATGAAATATATATAATTCAGTTTTCAACAGCTTATAGGCTATAAGCCGCGATTATAATAGTATAATAAATCCATGGTAAATCCGACAATGGAAAATTTCTGTGGTGGCCCCCTTCCCTTGAAGCCCTAAGCACGGGCTTATTTTGCTTAATGGTTAATCCGGCCCTGACTGCAGATGTGAAGCAAGCCTTTTTGCGGATAAAGTTAAAACCAGAGGACAGAGATGCAGTAAGGTATCTGTGGGTGGATACGAAAGACTTGTTGGAAAATGAACCTAAGGTTCAAGCATATAGAATGAAGTCAGTGTTGTTTGGCCTCAGCTCTAGTCCATTTCTGTTGGCAGCTACTATGCAGTACCATTTTAAGAAATATTCTGAAGTCTATCCTAACACTATTGAACACATAAGGAAAAAATTTTATGTTGATGATTTGCTGTGTTCCGTGGATAATACAGAAATGGCTAAACAGATATTCATGGAGGCTAGAGCTATAATGAGGGAGGCTGGCATGGAGCTTAGAAAATGGCAGACCAATCATTCGCAATTACAAGAGTTTATGAGTCATTCCTCTGTAGTACCTGATGCAGCAGAAAGTATTGAGGATTCTGGTATTAAGGAGTTGTGGGCAATAGACGCAAAGGTGCTAGGCATTGTTTGGCAGCAAGATGATGATTTGTTTACCTTCAATGGGAAATCTTTAGTAGAGCTGGCTGAGAATGAGACAAGGTGGACAAAACGTACAGCTCTTAGTTTGGCTTCAAAGGTCTTTGATCCTCTTGGATTCCTGGCTCCATTTGTGATAAAGTCAAAAATTTGGTTTCAGAGCCTCTGGGAAATTGGACTTGGTTGGGACCAAGAGTTACCTGATCATATGGTGGTAAGGTGGAAATATTGGTTCAAAGAATTGGCACATCTTGGAGACATTGAAATCCCAAGATGGTACTTTGGAGAGTTGAACAATAGTCCAGACAATTTGGAGCTGCACATCTTTTGTGATGCAAGTGAGGAAGCCTATGCAACTTGTATTTATATAAGAGGCGCATTGCAAGAGGAAGTAAGTTGCAGGTTGGTTGCTGCAAAGAGTAGAGTAGCACCTTTGAAAAGGCTTTCTGTTCCAAGGTTGGAATTGATGGGTGCCGTTATTGCTAGTCGGCTTGCAATTACAGTGCGAAAGTCTTTGGCCCTCTATGAAATTCCAAGCTATTATTGGACAGACTCCACTATAGTTTGGCACTGGTTAAGAAGTCAGGCAAGGAAATGGAAACCATTTGTTGCCAATAGGGTGGAGGAAATTCAAGCGCACACAGATCCCAAGCAATGGAAGCATTGTCCAGGCATCCAAAACCCCGCTGATTTACCAACACGAGGAATTTCAGTGAAAGATCTTGCACAGTCAAGTTTGTGGTGGAATGGGCCAGAGTGGCTAAAACTTGGAAGTGAAAACTGGCCTTCTAATCAGCCTATTGTAGGAGAATGCCAGGCTGAAGAAGCATGGGTGAGTGAGGTGAGAAAATGCGCTGTGAACAGTTGTCAAGTTATGCAGCAGGACCCCATATTGAGGCTTGAGGACATTAGCAGTCTGAAAAGATTGTTAAGAGTGACAGCATGGGTATATAGATTTACCAACAACATTAAGGGAGAAACAAGAAGGGAAGGAATTCTGAACAGTAATGAGATTCAGCAAGCCAGGAAATACTGGGTGGTATATATGCAGAAGGAAAAATTTGGTGAAGAGAGAGAATTGCTCACCAGCCATCCATTACAGGTTCTACCAACACATTCTGCGCTCAAGGGTTTGGATGTGTTTTTGGATCAGGATTTATTGAGAGTAGGAGGTAGACTACAGTTTTCTGGGCTTCCAGAGGAGAAAAGACATCCAATTTTGCTACCTTCTGGGGGGCACTTTGTGGACCTTTTGATCCTGGATACTCATCATAAGCTGTTACATGCTGGAGTTAGAGAAGTGATAATAGAGATTAGACAACAATTTTGGATTCCCAAAATTAGACAAGTAGAAAAAGGTCTTGCATAAATGTGTGGTTTGCAAGCGTTGGAGTGCAAAGCCTTATTATGAAAAGGTGGCTCCACTTCCAAGAGAACGGTGTGTCTATACTGCCCCATTTGATGTAGTGGGAGTAGACTTTGCAGGGCCAGTCTATGTGTATGAGCGAGGGGAGTCTAACAAAGGTTATATATGTCTTTTCACCTGTGCTACCACCAGAGCAATCCATTTGGAGTTGGTAAGCAACTTAAGTAGTGATGTATTTCTTTTGGCCTTTAAAAGGTTTGTGAACAGAAGGGGTTTCCCAAATAAAATCATATCGGATAATGCAAAAACCTTCAAAAAGGCTGCAAAGGAACTCCAAGAAATTTGGTCCTTGCTAAAAGAGGAAGGATTCCAATCCTACTTTTCACACCAAGGGGTACAGTGGGAGTTTATTGTTGAGAGAGCACCATGGTGGGGAGGATTTTGGGAAAGGCTAGTGAGAAGTGTAAAGTGTCCATTAAAGAAACTTTTAGCTAATGCTCATTTGAGCAAAGAAGAATTCTGCACTGTTTTATGTGAAGTAGAAGCAATGGTGAACAGTAGGCCTATCACTTTTGTTTACAACAGTATGCAGGATGCAGAGCCATTGACACCAAATCATTTTCTTTGTGGTAAACGATTAACATCAAGCCCCAGTGTGCCAGAAGACTTGCAGCCTATCCAGAGCACTCAAGGAGAGTTAACCAGACGGTTCAGGTACCTTGAAGAGCTACAAGATCAGTTATGGAAGAGGTGGCAGATGGAATACTTGCCAGAACTCAATTATTACCCATCAGGCAAGGTAAAGGGCTCCAATGCAAATTGTATCAAGGTGGGAGACGTGGTAATGATTGGGGATGAAAGACCAAGGCAATGCTGGAAGCTTGGCATAATTGAAGAGTTGTTTGTTGGCAAAGACAATTTAGTTAGGTCTGCACTGGTAAAGACTTCAGGAGGAAAGTTAAAGAGACCTATACAAAAACTCTATGCTTTAGAAATCAGCAAAAACACAGATAGTCAAGATGAAACATTTGAGTTACAGCCTCATGGAGAAGGCTTGGCTAACCTTGCGGAAGGTAACGACAACAATGCCTCTTCGGTGGGGAGTGTTAGAAAATCTAGAAGAGGAAGAACCATTGTTGTCCCAAGGCGATATGATGACTAAGCTGATTGATGCAGCATTGCTTGTATATATTAAGTTAAGGTGTATATATATCCATCTCATAATTGTAAGGTTAGTGAAAAATTCACTTAATAAGAGCTAGCATTTTTGGGCTCTTGTGGCATCAGTGTTTGGGACTGGTGGCATCATTTTGGGGCGCTGCGCGTCTTTTCTACTCGTTTGTGGGATGTCGTACGTACAGGGTGTGGTCTTGTAGAGAGCTCTCTTGCAATTCAGTTTGGTTGTTTAGATACAAGATTGTTGCACCGTGCAATAGTCCAGGTTGCGTTGTTGTTGCAAGGTTGAGAAAGAAGACCATAAATAGTACCCTTTTTGTTTACATTAAATTCATGTAACTAAGGTCTAAGGTAGGCCCGCATCGAGTCAGCAACCCTGAGGTTACCCTGAGGTAGGACCTAATAGGATCTCAAATCCGTAAGTTTTAATTTAGCTTAACTTGGGCTTCAGATAGAACTGGCCCTTTAGAATTTGGCCGTTCACGGCTCAGCTGGGATTTTGAACCCGACAAATAAATAAAATAACATGGTCCTTCAGAACCGGATTCTACCCCAAGACTGAGTCAGTGACTATTTTTCGGCAAAGTTCTGATTGTGCAAATTGTAGCCCAAGTTAGGCCTAGACGGGTTGAGTATTATTGAATTAAGGTCCCAGGGTAAAAAGTTTGGTCGCCCAATTGCGAAACTTGGCCAGTCGTCTGTCGTTGTTTTGGCCTACATTTTACCGGTTTGGTTAATTTTGGGTTATTATTGAATTAAGGTCCCAGGGTAGAAAGTTTGGTCGCCCAATTGCGAAACTTGGCCAGTCGTCTGTCGTTGTTTTGGCCTACATTTTACCGGTTTGGTTAATTTTGGGTTATTATTGAATTAAGGTCCCAGGGTAAAAGTTTGGTCGCCCAATTGCGAAACTTGGCCAGTCGTCTGTCGTTGTTTTGGCCTACATTTTACCGGTTTGGTTAATTTTGGGTTATTATTGAATTAAGGTCCCAGGGTAGAAAGTTTGGTTGCCCAATTGCGAAACTTGGCCAGTCGTCTGTCGTTGTTTTGGCCTACATTTACCAGTTTGGTTAATTTGGTTTATTATCGTAGGCGAATTAAGGTCCTGGGTGGAAAATTTGGTATTCCATACTGGTGTTGGTTAGTACCCCACCTAGCAATTCAGTTTATTTGAAAGTAAAATTTGCGTTTGATCAGTTGGTTAAGTATTTCTGCCAATTCAGCTCATTTGGCATTGAGCCCAATTGTTGTTTGCATTGAAGATGAGTGCATCTGAATTGAACAAATTTATAAAAAGGAGAAGCGCCTACAAAGGTCTAATTACAAAGGTCATTGCCACTATAGATTCTGCCATAGAGCAAGAGGATTTACGCTTAGTGACTGCGCAGCTTTCCATATTAGAAACTAAAAAGGTTGCTCTAAGTGAGGTAAATGTTAAAATTGAGGCTCTTATAGAAGAGGATGAAATAGAAAATAACATAATTTACTTTGAAGAGATTATTGATGATATAATTAACGTAGGCCTCCGAGCAAAAGAGTTTAGTAGCTCAGTACAGTTAGAGACCAGGTCTAATAATGAAACACAACACTCAACAAATGATGTTTGTGAAGTTAAGGTTAACAGATCTGTAGTTCAATTACCGAGGCTTGTACTCAAAACATTTTCTGGGAGTATTCAGGAATGGCAAGGATGGGCAGACAGTTTTCAATCAGCAGTTCATTCTAGTCAAGTGTTAAGTGCCGTGGAGAAGTTTAATTATTTGCGGTCCCTCTTGGAAGGGGAGGCAGCAAAGACTATAGCAGGATTAGCATTAACAGAGGCTAATTATAATGTGGCTTGGGATATATTAAAGAAACGGTTTGGTAAGCCAGAGATCTTAATTAAAAGCCACCTCCGTGCACTTTTAGCTATACCTCCTGTTAATAATCCTAATAGTGTCAAGGAGTTACGGCAGTTATATGATGAATTTGAAATTAGAACTAGGTCCCTGGACAACTTGGGTGTAGGAATGGAAAAGTATGGTATAATGTTGGTTCCTACACTGGAGTCTAAATTGCCTAGCTCAATTTTGCTTGAATTAAGTAGGGGACACTCTGCAGAACATGTGTACATCCCCCTTCAGCAGATGTTAAGTCTTTTAGGCACAGAATTAGCAAGACGAGAGGGAGTTGAGTTTGCACAGTGGGATGGTAAACAAGGGGACAAAGGCAGGCACAGCACCAAAGTTTCCACAAAAAGGAATAGCCCAGGTACAGTGTCAGCTCTACATGCCTCCTCTGAGAATAAATTAAAGGGAATCAAGGAATGCATATTTTGCGAAGGCAACCACAAGTCATATAAATGTGAGGTGGCTGAGGCCTTACCCTTTGAGGAGAGAAAGGACAGGGTAACTAAGTCCACAGCATGTTTTAAATGTTTTTTGAAAGGTCATAGAGCAAGGTTTTGTAAGTTTAAAATTTTGTGCAAAAAATGTCATGGTAGGCATCAGCCATTATTGTGTGAAAACACTCTTAGTAGGCCTACCCCAGAAGTAGAGACATCAGTGGCACATGCCACTGCTATGCAAGGGAGTAAAAGTAAAGGGGGATTATTGCAAACAACTGCAGCCTTATTAATTGGGAATGAGGGAGAAGCTACTGTAAGAGTGTTGTTTGATAGTGGTAGCCAGTGTAGTTTTATTAAGACCAGAATTTCCAGAAAATTGAAGTTTAAAGAACTTAAGAGGGAAAATTTAAGAATTTCTGGGTTTGGGGGTTCCGTTCAAAACCGAACCAAATTTAAGAAGGTAGAAGTTCTGGTTAAAGGGTTGTTACCGCAAAGTCCCACTATCAAGGTCCAAGCTGTAGAGATTGAGGAACTTTGTGCTCCAGTCACTACTTGTTTAGATATGGCATGTGTCCAAGAATTGCAAGTTAAAGGAATTAATTTGGGCAATAATAAGTTTGAGGGAACAGAAGATATTAGTCTTTTGATTGGAGCTGACTATTATTGGGACTTCATCACTGGTAATATTGTCCGTACATCTCAAGGCCCGGTAGCTATTGAAAGTAAGCTAGGCTGGATGCTACATGGTAGTTATTGCAATGAAATGGAAGTTAAGGCTCTTTTTGTTAAGATTGAGGAGAACAGCCATGGTCTGGAAAGGCATTTGAAAGCGTTTTGGGAACTTGAATCTATTGGCATAAAGGACAACCAGGCAAGTACAGTGAACAATGATGTTTTAGAGCAATTTGAAAAAGGGATTGGGTTTAGAGATGGTTGCTATGAAGTTGGCCTACCATGGAAGGATTCTTGCAAACCCGGTTCAAACCTTCAGCTAGCTAATCGGAGGTTGGAGACTTCATTGTACAGGCTAAGAAAAAATGAGGAGTTGTTAATTGAATACGATGAGGCCATCCTAAGTTATGTAAGGGAGGGCTATGCTGAAAGGGTGCAAGGTGAGCTGGTGAGCCAGGAGGCACATTATCTGCCACACCATGCAGTGGTACGGCGAGACAAAACTACCACCAAACTGAGGGTAGTTTTTGATGGCTCAGCCAAGGACAAAGGTGGTGTGTCCTTGAATGACTGTTTGGATGCTGGGCCAAATTTAAATGCAGATTTATTTTCCTTGTTACTGAGATTCAGGTTTGGTAGAGTAGCATTGACTGCAGATGTGAAGCAAGCCTTTTTGCGGATAAAGTTAAAACCAGAGGACAGAGATGCAGTAAGGTATCTGTGGGTGGATACGAAAGACTTGTTGGAAAATGAACCTAAGGTTCAAGCATATAGAATGAAGTCAGTGTTGTTTGGCCTCAGCTCTAGTCCATTTCTGTTGGCAGCTACTATGCAGTACCATTTTAAGAAATATTCTGAAGTCTATCCTAACACTATTGAACACATAAGGAAAAATTTTTATGTTGATGATTTGCTGTGTTCCGTGGATAATACAGAAATGGCTAAACAGATATTCATGGAGGCTAGAGCTATAATGAGGGAGGCTGGCATGGAGCTTAGAAAATGGCAGACCAATCATTCGCAATTACAAGAGTTTATGAGTCATTCCTGTGTAGTACCTGATGCAGCAGAAAGTATTGAGGATTCTGGTATTAAGGAGTTGTGGGCAATAGACGCAAAGGTGCTAGGCATTGTTTGGCAGCAAGATGATGATTTGTTTACCTTCAATGGGAAATCTTTAGTAGAGCTGGCTGAGAATGAGACAAGGTGGACAAAACGTACAGCTCTTAGTTTGGCTTCAAAGGTCTTTGATCCTCTTGGATTCCTGGCTCCATTTGTGATAAAGTCAAAAATTTGGTTTCAGAGCCTCTGGGAAATTGGACTTGGTTGGGACCAAGAGTTACCTGATCATATGGTGGTAAGGTGGAAATATTGGTTCAAAGAATTGGCACATCTTGGAGACATTGAAATCCCAAGATGGTACTTTGGAGAGTTGAACAATAGTCCAGACAATTTGGAGCTGCACATCTTTTGTGATGCAAGTGAGGAAGCCTATGCAACTTGTATTTATATAAGAGGCGCATTGCAAGAGGAAGTAAGTTGCAGGTTGGTTGCTGCAAAGAGTAGAGTAGCACCTTTGAAAAGGCTTTCTGTTCCAAGGTTGGAATTGATGGGTGCCGTTATTGCTAGTCGGCTTGCAATTACAGTGCGAAAGTCTTTGGCTTTGGCCCTCTATGAAATTCCAAGCTATTATTGGACAGACTCCACTATAGTTTGGCACTGGTTAAGAAGTCAGGCAAGGAAATGGAAACCATTTGTTGCCAATAGGGTGGAGGAAATTCAAGCGCACACAGATCCACAAGCAATGGAAGCATGTGTCCAGGCACAAAACCCCGCTGATTTACCAAACA
>JAJOZX010004350.1:370000-409454 GCA_023014485.1 Bathynomus jamesi | reverse complement strand
TAGTCCTAACTATAACTACAAGTAGAAAGGTTCTTAATGAAAAATCTCTCAACTTTCAGTACCTATTTCCCGCTGCATCTATTTAAAAATGACAACCCACACAAATTCGATATCCCGTTTTCTTTAATTGCATCTAATAAGAAAATTTTGTACCCGAACCTACTTATTTGGATGTTATATATATATATTATATATATATATATATATACAGTATATATATATATATGATAATAATAATAATAATAATAACAAGATTAGTTGCAGCTAATAGTCGTTAAAAGAAAGTTAAACTTACCTACACCTCTCAAAACAGTTACTGTGCGAAAAATATAGCAAGATTGGGGTAGAGTTGTCAGATGCTTTTATTACGAAGGGAATTGAAATCAATATATTTAATTTAAATACTCTTAACACGTGTACATATATATGTAATAATAACAATAAATCAATATTAGTAATAATATTTAAGTTGATGTTTAGAGGAGGATAACAGAATTGCTGCTTCAGTTTCAAAGCCGCGTTAGGCAACTTGGTTCTTTTTAACACATGCAATTTTATAACGAAATTTGCTGTATAGTAAAATTATTAATTCACATACCAGAAGATGACATGTGAAAGTGAATGTGATGGAATATATCGATGTAAATAACAGAAAACTACATACTTAAAAGTAAATAAACATATATGCGTGTGATATGAATATATATTGTATTTGAAGGTCATCTCGTTTGAAAATAAGCCAGTTTCCCTTAAAAAAGAGAGAAATTAATTTATTTAAATTAAAATGATAAATATTAATTTTATTTTTCATAATACAGATCTTAAACAAAGAACTTGTTTTTCGATTTAAAATATGATCAATCTGATTTTCATTTATGTATTGTTCGCAATTTGTTAACATTTGAAAATTGGATGTGCTGATGCACACTCGTTAGGCCTATTAAAACCTTTCAGATATTCGTTTTCATTTCTACTGTCTTCTAACTTGCCTGAACAGAAAGTACTCGAATGTATGTATGTTTTTTCATGTTTGTTCTTGTTTGCCTCATGAAAGAACTTTTTTGAAAGAGGAAGGCCAGGATCAACCCTTTCTTAAATTTTTTTTTGAAGGAAGGTGAAGACGAATCATTTTTTAAAATTAAATTTTTTAAATTTAATTTTGTAAATTTATTTTTTTAAATTTATTTTTAAATTTATTTTTTATTTTTTTCCCCTTTTTTTCCCCTTTTTTTTTTTTTTTTTTTTTTGAAGGACCATGAAGGACACCTCATAAAGGAGGGACCGCCATGAAGGACGGTGGAGGACCTCCATGAAGGACGGTGGAGGACCGCCGTGAAGGACGGTGAGGGGGTAATTTTCAAATTGATCCATTCTCTGTCCGACTTCTTGCAGGTATACTACTAACGTTTAATTTTTGTAGTTTAATTACAGTATTCTTATCTGAATATGCCGTTGGGAAGCATGACGGCTTTTCACGCAAAAGTCTTTGAGATTCATTTCTATTTTTGCAAAGGAAAGAAATGTAAATAGAATTAATGGAAAATAAAATACAGTTGCATTTAGTTAACTCTATCATTACAAATTAAAATTGAAATAATCTTTAAAATAATAGAAAAGGAAGAGATAAACAATATGGTACGATGAAAGATATAATAATAATAGTAATAAATAATAGAAAAAAGTGGTAAACAATGTATGTTGAAACACCAATAATATAATTAGTTTCTATTATTAACGAATGAAAAATCATACAATCTTAAAATAATAGGAATACAAATATATGAGGCATATTATATATACACAGGGTGTCTGAGGGTGAGTCACGACAAAATGTCATAACTTCGGGAGCTTATAGCTTGGTCATTCCCAGTCAAAAACTTCATATGAACATAGATCCGATTCTTAATCGGTTATGGAGCTATGGATATTTGAATTTCAAGCATGCGAATGCGTGACCTTGAACTGAATTGACAGTTACTTACCGAACCGAACTAACTACGCAGTAGCATGTTGTGTTTCACAGCGTGCAGTTGATGTTTTGTGCGTTCAGTATGCCTTTTACGTTTTCAAATGCAGAATATGCCGATATGGTGTATGTTTACGGATTTTGCGATGGAAATACTACTGCTGCTGTCGCTGAATACCAGCGACGTTTTTCAAATCGAAGAATTCCCGATCGACGAGTGTTTAGCAACGTTTTGCAAGAGAATGGTTCATTTCCTAGCGTTACTGTTTTATCTGAGCGTCAAGTACAACAAGATGTGGCTGAACAAGAAAACATTATTCAGATGGTACAGCGGAGTCATCATGTTAGTACGCGAAGGATTTCCACACGTTCCACAAACGCGAGTATGTAGAACGTTACACGAAGAAGGCATGTATCCATACCACGTACAGCGCGTTCAGCACCTCCAACCTGGGGATCGCGCCCAACGGCTGAAATTTTGTAATTGGCTCATTGCCGATCGACAATTGCATCAATACGTCTTGTTCTGTGATGAGGCTCAATTCACCCGCGACGGTGTCAACAACACTCGCAATTCACATGTGTGGTCAGAAATGAATCCTCATGCCATTGTGGAAAGTAATCTACGATTTCTGCAAGACGAACTGCACCACTGTTAGGAGATGTACCTTTGGCAACATGATTGCGTATGTACTTCCAACAAGACGGAACTGCTCCCCATTTTAGCCGTGCAGTGAGCACGCATCTCAATGATCCCTTCCCTGGTCGATGGATCGGTCGTGGTGGTGCACAAAATTGGGCACCCAGGTCTCCAGACCTAACCACTCTAGATTTTTATCTGTGGGGGCACATGTAAAAAAGGTTTATACTTATGTATAGGGTAATTTTTAGGGCACACAGACGAACTTGTAGTTGACAGAAGAAGTGAATTCTGTTAGTGGTATACTGTACATTAAATCTTGGTCAACGTAATAGTTATGAAACCTTCGGTATTTACGGTGGCCGGTATATTCCCCCACGGTATATTCCACCACGGTAAATTCCACCAGGTAAATTCCACCAAAGTAAATTCCACCAGGTAAATTCCACCAATGGTAAATTCCACCAGGTAAATTCCACCCCAAATTATTTAAAATAAAATATGATTTAAATAAGTAAAATGTAAATATTTTATTCATATGGGTACAAATAGAAGAATACAACGAATATTACAATAATTTATGGTGCTCTTCCAATATGTGCTCTACCGCGAAATTTACATTCCAATACGTGATCTACCTTAGATTATTCGGATTAGCAGCAGGTACGTTAGTTAGCCTTATAAGGCTAACTAACGAAAATATCACGACTTAACCTAACCAATCGTCAAGGGCGTATAGTTGACCTAACGATTGGTTAGGTTAAGTCATGATATTTTCGTTAGTGCTAATCCGAATAATCTAAGGTAATATTTACATTTTACTTATTTAAATCATATTTAAGTAATGTAAGTAAATGTAAATATTAACTTAGATTATTCGGATTAGCACTAACGAAAATATCATGACTTAACCTAACCAATCGTTAGGTCAACTATACGCCCTTGACGATTGGTTAGGTTAAGTCGTGATATTTTTCGTTAGTTAGCCTTATAAGGCTAACTAACGTACCTGCTGCTAATCCGAATAATCTAAGGTAGATCACGTATTGGAATGTAAATTTCGCGGTAGAGCGCATATTGGAAGAGCACCATAAATTATTGTAATATTCGTTGTATTCTTCTATTTGTACCCATATGAATAAAATATTTACATTTTACTTATTTAAATCATATTTTATTTTATAATTTGGGTGGAATTTACCTGGTGGAATTTACCATTGGTGGAATTTACCTGGTGGAATTTACTTTGGTGGAATTTACCATTGGTGGAATTTACCTGGTGGAATTTACTTTGGTGGAATTTACCATTGGTGGAATTTACCTGGTGGAATTTACCGTGGTGGAATTTTCCGCGGTGGAATTTACCTAGAACCGGTATTTACAGTCAATAGCAAATACAACAATTTGACAAGAAAAAGTAAAATACAGTTTGTTAAATAGAATATTATAATCTGTCACATCAAAAGCCGTACTCAAATCTATAAATGTGGAGATCATTATTTTTGTTCTCTTTAGCGATAGTGCATTATGTACAAGATACAAAATAGTCATTTTTGTTGTTTAGTTTTACGGAATCTCAGTTGATCGGGCGGTAATAAGTTATACGATTCTAAATATGATATCTCCTATCTTTTATAATTTTTTAAAAAATTTTACTAAACACAGATAATGAACAGACTGGTCTATAATTCGTTGTTATCGTAGGATCACCGTCCTTGTAAAGTGTGTTACACAGCAGCTTTTCAGCATTGATGGAAATAAACCTTTAGTAATACTTATGTTGGCAATTTTTGCCAAAGTTGCTGATTCTTATCTTTAACAAGTTTCAGTATAAGCACAGAAATATTATGAATGTTGTTATTAGTATTTTTCATTATACCAATGATTTATGGACCTCATAGAAGCAGCAGGAACAAAAGGAAATGAATTTTTGGGCTGGGTGCCATCATCTATGATCAAATTTCTTTTCAAAACGCACAAACTTAACAATACCATGACCTATTGTTAAGTTAGTTAGTCAGTTTATTAACTCCTTTAGTTTGAAGATAAGTTTATGCCATGTCGTTTGGATTGGCAATGAAAAATCCCCTATCACTCGTGTTAGCTATTTTATTTAAGGAATTTTTGAAAGTAGAATTTTATCCACTGTTGTTAATTTCAACATTGTTTGGTACCGGTATATAATGATGTCTTATGCCTTTGCCTCATAATTTGGATGTTGATGAGTTCCTTGATGGCTCAATGATTTAATCCGTTTATAAAATTTACTGTTGAAAAGGAAAATGACGAATGCTTATCATTTCTGGATCTAAAACTTCAGAGGTGCATGATTCATTTCAAATATGAAGTTTTTTCGGAAGCCCCTAATAATAACTCGTACGTTCATTTTTATGGTGACCAGACCATCATCCATAGAAAAAAATCTTGTTTTTCTCCGATGTTTCTCAGAACATTTAGAGTTGTTAGTCCTGAATTTTTAGATTCTGATTTATGCAATATTATGAACACTGATATTAAACTATGTTAACCTACTCCATTTCTAGAAAATTGTTCGAGCAAAGTGTAATTAGAAGGAATTTGATCATAAAAATATCCTTAGTCTACCTTACCATGTAAATTTTAAACATCTTCTGACATTACTTTCAACAACAACTGGCATCAGAGTATCTTTAAGTATACAAATAGTGTTAAATCTTTTATAATAAGAACAGCCCAGATAATGCGGGTGGCTGTGTCTATTCGATTGAATGTAAATGATGCGACTCATTTCATTTCGGTCAAAATGGAAAAACTTCATACGTCAGAGTAAAACGACATAAACATGGGTGAAGGATGACAAATAATTCTGATGCATTGTTTAACCATATCTATAGATATAATCATAGTATTAATTGGGAGAGTTCTAAAATTCTCGCTAAACATAAAGACATGACTGAAGGGAACATTGTGGAATGTGCATTCTATTTTATAAATAATTCCAATAACAATTCGGGGACATGTAAAATGGATCATATCTTGTTAAAATACCTTTTGCTAATTTCCTCCTAACTATTTGTCTACGCTCTACAAAGATATATATTTTTGCCAGGTTGTGCATCATATATATACATATATACACACACGCTGTGCTTTAATTAGTTCTTCATATTATAATTAAAGCCATCAATTTCTTTTAATTAATTGATTCAGTAAATTATATATTTCTTCAAAGAGACATTAATTTTTGCTGGTGCGAAGAAGACCAATCACTTTCCTCGTTGCTGAGGGAAATAAATTTGACCATGAATGGAAAATATAGCTTTTAAAAAATTTCCCCAAAGTAGTTCGTACGCAATAGAAAGGATTTAAATAATTGATTTAACCAATTAATCTTGATGACTTTTTTGAAAAATTTTAAACTGAAATTCTAAATGTTTACTAGGACAACCCCCACCCCCCCACACCCACCCCACCCTTTTTCTTTTTAGTCTAATAATCTGCGTGCACGCAAGAAATGTTGCATTCCCACGAAAGAACTGTTCCACATGGATAATTAATCAAACAGGATTTTCTGCTAACATGGTTCCTATTTCGTTCTCACTGTTATTATCATTATTATTATTATTATTATTATTAGTGTTATTATTAGAGATAGATATAATAGAAACCTACTCTCTAAACAAAACATTTATATATATACACATATATATATATACACACGGTGAACCAAAAGTAGGTGGACAGTAGGTTGAATACGGTTTGTGTTATATTATATTATAACTATGGTGTTCATTATAACTATGGTGTTTGTGTTATATTATATTAAATATTATAACTAAATTTATTTAAATTTTATTTTGTATTATAGTATACAAAAAATTAAATATGTATTCTCAAAATAAACGTTATCATTTACTGTCCACCTACATTTGGTTCACCCTATATATAATATATATATATATATATATATGTGTGTGTGTGTGTGTGTGTGTGTGTGTATATAATTTTCTCCGATCACTTTTTCTTCTCCTGGAAACTGGAGATAGAAAGGTTGAAATGAAAAATTATATAAATTTTGATGTCATACACCTTCCAGATTGCATCGGTATTAAATTTCAATACATGCAATCAATTCAACAGAAATAATGATTCATTTGTGTCTTATGCATTTGATCGAAATTGGTTATTACTCGTTGCCACACAAGAGGATTCAGTTGGCTTTAATTGGAAAATGACGTTACGAGTATTATATGGATTCTTACACACACACACCACACACACACCACACACACAACACACACACAATTTAATTGTGAAATTCATCCCACGCATATATATATACACACAAGATCCATACACAATTATATTTAACTGGATCACGTTTCCTACTGATTAACGATTCCTACTGAATTCATATATATATATATATATATATATATATATATATACACCTCCGTGTGAAGAGAGACCAACGCACGAAACAACATAAGGTTCATAAAGTATATATATATGTAATATTATATATATATATATGGGCTACGTCGTGGCCAATGTCGTAACACCACTTCCCTGGGATCAGCGAAGTTAAGCGACATTGGGTCTGGGTAGTAGTTGGATGGGAGACCGTCCTCCGCGCCCACATTATGTAGCGACCCGTGGTTCGGATCCCACGTAAAGCTGTAGGTCCCCTCCGTCATATGTCCCCTATGACCTTAAATGTTGCGAAGAAGGTTAAACAACCCCAATATAAAAAATATATATGTACATACACACACACACACACACACCTTGTTGTTAACCTTGTTGCTGTTCCGTGCGTTGGTCTCTCTTCACACGAAGGTCAAGCTGGTGGCCCCGCCTCTAGGTCTGGCGAGTTGCTTTCTTGCGCTCTCCAACGTACATAGCCACGTACACCCGGCTCATCTGGTACCGTCCTGAGCCAGGCATCTAGCCTTCTCTTGAAGACTTCAACTTTGACCCTTGTAACGTTTTTGAGGTCCTTTGGAAGCTGGTTAAAAAGTCTTGGCCCCCTGACAACCAAGCTATTTTCCTTCAGTGTTGAGGAGGTTCCTTGCCGGGCCTTTAATTTGGGAACACTACACATTCTGACTTTCCTATTTTCCAGTGTTGTTTGAATGGTAATTGTGTTTAGTTTTAGGTTTGGTACCAGTTTTTCGATCATTTTCCATATGTAGATTATGGTGTACCTCTCTCTTCTTTCCAGAGGTACAGATTTAGTTTACGTAGTCTTTCCCAGTAGATGAGTTCTTTGCAGCCATCAATGTCGGCTGTGAAATGTGTCTGCGTTTCTTCTAGTTTATTAGTTTCTTCCTTTTTATATGGGGACGTCAAAACTGAGCAGTATTCAAGTTTTGGTATAATCAGTGTTTTTAGCAGGGGAATCATTACTGTCCTGTCCCTTCTGTTGAACGTTCTTAATACCTTTAAATTGGATAGCTTTTCACATTTTATCTGATGAAAGAATTTTGGCGAGTTGGAGAACAGATTTTGCTCAATTCCGGCCATAAATATACACTGAGTGAGAGTCAGGGGTTGGATGGCGACGGTAACTTTTGAAAGCCTCCTCTCTGTTGCGAATAACAATAGAACAAGCAAAGTTAAAAATAGGAAATCAAAGTAGTAATGGCTAAGGCCCCCCTCCCCAAATCGACGTTGCCAAAGTGTCAAATTCACCTCTTATTGAGAGGATCCAAAAACCGAATTGGAACGATAGGAGAGGAAATAATTATAAGACTGTCGGAGGAGGAACCCAACGGACAAAAAAGTATGATAGCGTAAGAAGAAGGATGAGAGGTAAGAAATAAACCCAGAATGTTGGGCCTATCTCCAAGTCGATCGGGTATACGAGTAGGTGCTGCACAATCTTTTCTAGATTATTCAGGATAGAAAATTTGTAAGCTAGTTCACCAAGGATGTTAGTGAAATGGAAGGAAAGCCAAAGGTGGCAGTGAACACTGATCACCAAAGGCGGAGATTTCAGCGAATGGAAAGTGGGATAGAATGTATTCCACTTTGGAAGTGAGGTAGTCAAAAAATTCTGGATAATTATTAGAATTAGGAGAAAAGTAGACAATGCAGATGCATTTAGTTTGAGATTGCCATGTAACTTGTAAGCCGTAGCCAGAGGGTATAGAATTCGGAGGATTCGAGTTCGAGAATACGAGAACAAGTTAGGTCATTGCGTACATACACGTGTAGTGAATACTCTTATTTTAGTTTCAAGATAAATGTTAATTTTACCGTCTTGAATTTCGGAATAGCTATAAATTCATTTTAAATTAGTTACCCATCATAATTCAATTGTAAACCACATTAATACTAATTTTATGTATACTGTATTATTTTATTGTATGTAAACATAATTAATTATATCACAATTGTCAGTTAATTATTTATATTCAAATAATTATTTTAATCTAATACCATGTCCATTTTGCAAATAATAATAGAAATCCAAGGGTTATATTTTCTATCCTTGGTACTGTCGCAGTTTCGCCTAACGGACTCAATACGGCTAGTGAGATAATCACTGGTTGGCACTTAACCAGCGGCAGTGCTTATGGCTACATCATCCAGGTTAACCTATACCGGATAGATGCGCTACGGTCCCAAGCCGTAGCTTGCCTAGGTCCAACGACGACGACGACGAAAACCAACAATTGGTGACCCCGGAGTTGGATTCCCCACTTTTACCCGAACGACTAGGACTAGACTGTAACGTCGTTCGTGCCATCACCCCCTTCACCCGAGCGACTAGGACCAGACTGTAACGTCGCTCGTGCCCTCTGCCCCTCACCCCCTGCCCGTGCGCTCTGTGCCTGCGCTCGTCTCAACCTCCACTCCTTCGTTGGTAACTTGTCGTCTTGCTTGTACGTCAGCAAGCATAGGAGAAGATGCCTGACGACGCTGGTGCCATCTCCCTTGAGCGTAAAGCTCCCCGTCTTCTGGCCGGGTGATCCATTTATTTGGTTCCACCAAGTGGAATCACAATTCAACTTGGGAAGGATCACCGCCAGCAGGACAAAATAAGATCATGTTTTGTCCTCTCTACCAGCGAGCATCATCTCTGAAGTCCGTGACGTCATCGTGTCTACTTCCACGAGTGAGGACCCATACAACGATCTGAAGTCTGCCATCCTGTGCCGCACACTGTCTCCGAGCGTGAGAAACTACATCAGTTAATCTCAAAAGAAGAACTTGGAGACCGTAAGCCCACTCAAATGCTGAGGGCTATGCAGTGCGCTCTAGGCGAACGCGCACAAACCTTCGATAAGGACATCTTTTAGACAGTTGTTCTTGCAGAAACTTCCTCCATCAGCTCAGCGTGTCTTGGCACTATGGATCCTGCTACTCCAGTTGATAAACTAGCAGAAACTGCCGACAAAGTAGTGGAGATTGACACAGCTCCGGTCAACAACGTGAACACACAATCGGAACTGGAGTTGAAGTGGAAGAGTTAATCAACAACTCAACCACGTTTGTTCTCTGCTACAAAATCAACGGCAAAAGACCATTCTCGGTCAAGATTTACGAAGAGGCATCGTTCGAGTTCCGGGAAGATCTGCTTCTACCACTCTAAATTTGGAAAGAAGGCTAGGAAGTGCATCTCCCTTGCAATTTTTCGTCGGAAAACCCCAGCAGCGAGTCCTAATGGCGTCTAGTACTCGCACTGCCACCTGTTATTCATAAAGGACAGGAACTCTGGTGTCAATTTCTTGGTCGATACCGGAGCGTCAGTCAGTGTATTCCTCAAAAATCTGGTCATACGCACTCGGAATCTCCGCCTCTATACGCTGCTAACGGTTCACGCATACCCACGTACGGTACTCAGTCGCGTGAACTAAACTTGGGCCTTCACCGATCCTTCAAGTGATTTTCATCTGTGCTCAAGTGCAGCATCCCATAATCGGCGCTGACTTCCTCCAGCATTTCAAACTCCTGGTGGATCTTGACAAGCGACGCTTATGACCAGGCCACACTGCTTTCTGTTCTTGCCAACAGGTTGCCCTTCCGGACGCCTCGAACTCTGCACTTTCCCTCGTTCCCCCTAATTCCATGTACCAGTGCCTTTTCCAGCGATATCCAGGAATTCTTCACCGATGCAGATGGGTGATACCATTAAGCACACCATTACCCATTACATTACAACAAAAGGTCCCCCTGTGTTTGCAAAACCCAGACGTCTTGCCCCGGACAAACTGAAAGCTGCCAAATCGGAATTCCAGCTTATGATAGATCTTGGGATAATAAGACCTTCCAAAAGCAGTTGGTCCTCTCCCCTACACCTGGTCCAGAAGAAGTCAGGAGACTGGAGACCATGTGGGGATTACCGGTTTTTTGAATTCGACAACCATCCCGGACCGATATCCGGTACCAAATGTCCAAGACTTTACTTCTCTTCTCCACGGCAAATCTATCTCAGTAAAATAGACCTCGTTAAGGCTTTCCACCACATTCCCGTAGAGCCTTCGGATATTCCCAAGACTGCAGTTTGTACACCATTTGGGTTATTCGAATTTGTGAAGATGCCGTTCGGGCTACGGAATGCTGCGCAAAACCTTTCAGAGGTTTAATAGATGAGGTCACCAGAGGCTTAGACTTTGTTTATGCCTACATCGATGATTTGCTTGTGGCCAGCTCAACGGAAGAGGAACATAAGGAACATCTTTCACTCCTCTTTCAACGCTTAGAACAATACGGTGTTACTATTAATGCATCTATGTAAGTGTGTGTTTGCACACAACCTTGGAATTTCTTGGTCACACGATTTCGCAGCACGGAATTACCCCCCTTCAGGACAAGTGTGAAGTGATAAAAAATTACCCTATGCCAAATAATCAGCGTGAGTTACGTCGGTTTCTAGGTTTGGTAAATTATTACCACAAGTTCATTAAAACTGTGCCAGTGTTCTTGCTCCTCTACACGCTATGATCACACACAAACGCAAGGTAACGAAATTGGTATGGTGTAGCGATAGTTTACAGGCGTTCGCAATGCCAAAAATGCTATCAATAGTGCATTGTCTCTGTCATTTCCTATCGGTGATGCCCCCCTAACTCTGACGGTCGATGCATCAGATGTTGCGATCGTGGGGTGTTGGAACAAACCATTAACGGTCAACAAGCACCCATCGCGTTTTACTCGAAAAAGCTGCAGCCAGCCCAAACGCGTTATAGTGCTTTCGGACGTGAACTTCTTGCTATTTACTTAAACGTGAAGCATTTTCAACATTTCCTTGAAGGCCGAGAGTTTGTGTTTTTTACCGACCACAAACCTTTGTCACTGTCTTCAATAAAAACAGCTGTAACACTCTCCCAGAGTCATCAGGCAACTCGATTATATCTCGCAATTTACCACAGATATCCGCCACATCAAGGTGTCTTGAACACTCCAGCGGATGCACTTTCAAGAATAGAGATTACTTCTGTTACCCTCAGCTCTACACTGTGGAATGCTATTGCACAGGATCAAGATAAGGATACGGAACTACAAGACCTGCTCAGAGAAGACTCCACTCACTCACTTTCCCTCAAGAAAATGAGTATGCCAGGATTGTCTGTGCCCTCTATTGCGACGTATCAACAGCTGCTATTCGCCCTTATGTCCCTCCATGTCACAGACAAGCAGTCTTCACGGATCTTCATAAGCCCTCCCATCCTGGTATCCGTGCTTCGCAACACCTGGTTACCTCTCGCTTTGTTTGGCCCTCGATGCGGAAGGATGTCAAACATTGGACCAAAACGTGCCTTGCCTGCCAGCGTGCCAAAGTCCAAAGCACACCAGGTCCCCCTTTGACGCATTTCCGCCCCCATCCCAGCGATTTCAGGTAATTCATGTAGACATTGTTGGCCCTCTTCCAGTGATTCAAGCCAACGTTTATCTGCTCACCTGTCTCGACCGCTTTTCCAGATGGCCTGAAGCCATCCCACTTCCTGATATCCAAGCGGACACTGTTGCAAGAGCCTTTCTTCATGGATGGGATCAAGATTTTGGATTGCCGACAAAAGTCATCACTGACCAAGGTCGCCAATTTGAGTCTTCGCTTTGGAAGAAGTTTACCAGCTTGTTGGGTACAGTACATGCGCATACCTGTGCGTATCATCCGCAAGCTAACGGCCTCGTCGAACGCTTCCATCGCCAGCTGAAGTCATCCCTTATGTGTCACGAAGACTCCCATTGGATGGATAAGCTTCCACTCGTGTTGCTTGGTATTCGCTCTGCATTTAAGAGTGATCTGAAGACTACAGCGGCTGAACTAGTCTATGGAACAACACTGCGGCTACCAGGTGGCTACTTCACTGCAGGGGATAAGTCATGTGATCCTACGGAATTCGCTCAAACACTTTCCTCTCACATGCAGTCCCTTCAGCCTGTTCCCCCCGATTGACTAGCCAACAGAACATCTTGTTTCCCCAGCCCTCCAGTCTTGCACCCACGTTTTCGTGTACCTGTCCCAAAACGGCCTCTCCAATGTCCATATGACGGGCCCTATGAAGTTCTCCGACGTACGCGCAAATCATTTCTCATCCAGCGCGGTTCCAAGGTCGACAAGGTTTCTATCGATCGTCTTAAGCCTGCGTTTTTGGAATCAACCTTAAGCGAGGTACATGTAGCTACCAAAAGGTCCAGGGGAAATCTGTGTCGTTCGGAACTCTTTGAACTTCCTCTCTGGTGGGGGAGTGTGTAGTGAATACTCTTATTTTAGTTTCAAGATAAATGTTAATTTTACCGTCTTGAATTTCGGAATAGCTATAAATTCATTTTAAATTAGTTACCCATCATAATTCAATTGTAAACCACATTAATACTAATTTTATGTATACTGTATTATTTTATTGTATGTAAACATAATTAATTATATATCACAATTGTCAGTTAATTATTTATATTCAAATAATTATTTTAATCTAATACCATGTCCATTTTGCAAATAATAATAGAAATCCAAGGGTTATATTTTCCATCCTTGGTACTGTCGCAGTTTCGCCTAACGGACTCAATACGGCTAGTGAGATAATCACTGGTTGGCACTTAACCAGCGGCAGTGCTTATGGCTACATCATCCAGGTTAACCTATACCGGATAGATGCGCTACAGTCCCAAGCCGTAGCTTGCCTAGGTCCAACGACGACGACGACGACGAAAACCAACACACGCAACATCCACCTTTGGAATGAAATTGAGTATAAAGAAAGTAAGAGGCTACAGCAAAGTGGGTATTGTCAGTCGTTCCAGACACCTAAATTTCAGTGAGGAAGAGAAGATGAAGTTTAGAGGTGGAGCGGTGGTGTTCAACAGATTGAAAATTTGAGGAAAGGTCACAAATGTTGTAGAAGTTTATGAAAAGCAAATCAGGCAGAGGCCCAGAGCATCTCGAATGGACGCTAGCAGATGCAGCCCCGGTGGGGTGTACGTTCCCGGTATCGATGGCAGGGAAGCCAGAAGTAGGGACATTTATGGTCCCCTCCACAGGGGACTCCAAGGCTCTTGAAGATGTTGCCATTGTTTTCTTTTATTTTTAATTTTGAAAAGATTATAAAGTGTGTAAGATGCATGTATGTGTAGTGAAGAACAAGGAGAGAAGTGTGTGTTTGAGAGCATGCTGGGATGCTCACAGGGTAGACGAAACACGGAAACAGATTAGCTAATGAGGAGAGTGACAGGAAAAACGGGAGTTCCAGCACTATCTGTTTTTTGTCTTACGTCTCACCCCCTCCCCACCTGAGTACTTCCTTAGTCGATCGGTGTCTGGTGTCTACAATCTCCTCCAATTGGATTGTCCGAGTTTTTAATTCTTCGCATAAAATTGTATTGGGCACGTCTTGTTACCTCAGGGAGGCTCGGAACGCTGCTGTTAGCGAACATTTGAAAAGCTGAGCATCTTGGAGGTAACTTGTGTAGCCTTCTATAGGGTTTGTTTAAAGCAAATTGAGAGTTCTGCAGGAGCCATTTTTATAATTAACTCAGAGTTGCTGCCCATAAATATTAGTGCAGAAAGTACGAAAAAAAGTGTTTTTAGCTTCGCTTGTACAGAATTTGAAGTTATAATCATATTTGCCTTAGGATAATAATTTTGATATTGTTTCCTTATGTCTGAGTTGTCACTCAAGGAGCTGGTGATACTAAATGCAAAAAACTTCACTTTTTTCTACGTGAAGGTCAAAATATGAAAATAAAAACCCACTCTAATAGACAGAGTTTATTTCCACAACAGTTTCGATGCCCACTGGCATCCTCCTCGGGTGGATACAGAAAAACGAATGAACCAAAACAAGAGAGAAAAACAGTCCAGGGACCGACCGTTAAGAAATTCGCACCTAGGTTAGATCCCATTCTCCCGACACCGGAAGGGCATTTTCATTAAAGGGACCCGCTTATAAGTACATTCGCACAAATTTAAAACTATCTTCCTGTTCTAAACATACAGATTCTATTATTTTTTTTTTTACATAATTATTACATTTATTATTGCATTATTATTTATTACAGAAATTATAAATTTATTACTACATTGGTTATTACATTGTTGTTTATTATACAGAACTTATAAACCGAAAAAACGAATGAAAAAGGCGAGAAGGAAACAATCCGAGACCATTGAGAAATTCGCACCTAGGTTAGATACCGTTCTCCCGACACCGGAAGGGCATTTTATTACAGGGTCCCGCTTATAAGTACATTCGCACAAATTAAAACTACAGGGTCCCGCTTATAAGTACATTCGCACAAATTAAAACTATCTTCTTGTTCTATACATGCAGAGATTCTTGGTCAAAAAATCCCTTACGGAGTCGGGGGAACGTGTTCTAACCTAAGTGTGAATTTCTTAAAGGTCTCTGGATTGTTTCCTTACTCGCTTTTAGTAAATGTAATAATGGAAGTAATAAATGTGGAAATAAATATAAATGCAACAGATGTAATAATAAAGGTAATATTATAAATTTAATAATTAGGGTAAAGGTAATAATAATAAATGTTAAAAAAAAAAAATGTAAATGCAATAATAAATGCAGTAATTATGTCAAAATATTAGAACCTGTATGTATAGAAGAAGAAGATGGTTTTAATTTGTGCGAATGTACTTATAAGCGGGACCCTGTAATAAAATGCCCTTCCGGTGTCGGGAGAACGGTATCTAACCTAGGTGCGAATTTCTCAATGGTCTCTGGATTGTTTCCTTCTCGCCTTTTTCATTCATTTTTCGGTTTATAAGATTTGTATAATAAACAACAATGTAATAATAAATTTATAATTTCTGTAATAAATAATAATGTAATAATAAATGTAATAATTATGTAAAAAAATAATAATAGAATCTGTATGTTTAGAACAAGAAGATAGTTTTAAATTTGTGCGAATGTACTTATAAGCAGGTCCCTTTAATGAAAATGCCCTTCCGGTGTCGGGAGAATGGGATCTAACCTAAGTGCGAATTTCTTAACGGTCGGTCCCTGGACTGTTTTTCCCTCTTGTTTTGATTCATTCGTTTTTCTGTATCCACCCGAGGAGGATGCCAGTGGGCATCGAAACTGTTGTGGAAATAAACTCTGTCTATTAGAGTGGGTTTTTATTTTCAGCTAGTGATACTTTGACCCAGATACTTAAACTCTTGTACCTGCTCAATTGGTTCGTTTGTAAATTTGAAAATAATATAAGCTCTTTGGTTTGAGCTTTTGGGATAGAATTGCATAAACTTAATCTTAGTAACATTAACCCTTTACTGCCCAAAGGACAAATTTCTAACCTTTCAAATACACGCATTCATAACTTAACCCTACAAAATATTTGGGCAGTAAAGGGTTAAAATAAACGTCATGGTTCTGTGAATAGGATTTACAAATTTTTATAAGACGATTCAGACCTTTCCAGACCACATCATCGGCAAAGATGAAGTTATTTATCCTCATTGTCATCTATACAGCATTCCACTCTTGCCTCAATAAGAAAAGCAATTAATCCATCAATATACATATTAACAGCAGAGGAGAGAGTAAGGAACCTTGTTTAACTCCGCATGAGGAACCAAAACATTCCGGCAATACATTGCCCCATCTAACAGTAAAAGTTTGGGCAATATCTTATTTTGGCGTCCCAAATTATTCAACCAACCAAAAATAAACGGCACTCCAACACTTTCAAATTACTTGTTTATGCTAATTAAGTTAATTGACTGCCCGGTTAGGTCAACTGTACGCCCTTGATGATTGGTTAGGTTTAAGTCTTGATATTTTCGTTAGTTTGAACGAAAATATCACGACTTAACCTAACCAATCGTCAAGGGCGTACAGTTGACCTAACTGGCTGGTTGAATAATTTGGGACGCCAAAATAGGATATCGCCAAAGTTTGGTGTGTGTACCAAAATTTCAACAAATTTAAAACATATGGTGAAACATTCCTGTCTTCTAATTGTTTAAATAGCATATTGTGGTTCACTCTTTCATATGCTGTGTTTATATCCAAAAAGCAATTATAAATAGTTGAATTACTGACCGTATATCTAAATACAATCTCTTTCAAAACATAAATACATAGGTCAGTTGAATGGGACCTTTTAAAACCAAACTGGTTAGGAGACGTCCATAAATAATCATTTAATCGGCGTAGCAAAAGTTTCTTAAGTAGTGTCTAAAAGTAGGAGGCAACAGCAATAGGGCTGTAGTTATCGCTGGATAGAATGTCCCAATATTTATTTTTGACAAGGGGTGTGATATAAACACTCCTAAACTTCGCAGAAATATAACGATGAGCAAGCATGGCTGAGAACAGTAATGAGATAGTTTAAATGCTCATTCGACAGGTCATCTATCCCTTGTGAAGCGCCTGTCTTTAGTTCTTTAATACGACTCTTAATTTCAGTTACTGAAGTCTCCGCATTTTCAATGGCCCCCGCCTAATGTCGTTCCATTGCAGCCTACATCAAGATTAACTCTTCCCACGCTGTTAAGGATGTCTGAATACTGCTTTCTCCATAACTCAGATATTTCTACTTTCCAGACACTCCACCAATTGTTGATGGAATGGCATTCTTAGCACCAATTTCTTTCTTGATAAATTTCGACGAATTTAATTTCGTCTGACAATGGTAAATTTAACCTTTTAATTAAAGCGTTAAAAGACTTAATGAATACGGTATTCTAAATGTGGAAATTTAATCATTATGCTGCGTAAGAAGGAAAACTGAAGAACACAATTAGGGAGCTGATATATGCAATAAGAGAAGCAGAGATAAGAAAAAGGAATAGTAGTCAAAATGTCCAGGTTCAAGGTAATGTAACTCTTTCTCAAGAGAAGGCTACAATCTTATTAAAATTAGTATTTTAGAAAACATACTGTATATATTACTTTACATTCGAATTAACTTGCGACAAACTGATGGATTTAATATTACATTTGTAACTTTTATGTGATTATTTTATTAAATTTTTCATTAACCACATATCTAAAATATAAGGATAAGACTGCATGTACAGACACCACCTGAATTTAACCTACTTACAAAATACACAACTCGACAACTGAGAGATTAAAAAATATTGACAAACTGATCTCCATTTAGCATCAGACAGACAGACAGACAGACAGACAGACATACAGACAAACAGACAGTGTCGAGGCGTGCAGTAACTTCAAAAGTTACAAGATTATTTCTCTTTGTAAAGGTTAAAGACACAAAGTTTCAAAGGCCAGAAAAGATTCTTTGATATATATTTGATGAATACAAATTTTGGAACCTGAAAGGAAACAACACGCGAATGTAAATTTAGTGAAAAATGTTACGAAAAATTAAAAAGAAATTCTTTTAACCATCAAACACGATGGATATAATTGGTCCCCCCCCCCCCCCCCCTCCCCACACACACAGACAAAATATTTTAGAATTTTAATTTAAATGTTTTTTTTCATATATTTTATCTATTTTCTAATCTGTTTGTGTCTCATTAAAATGTTATTTTATGTTGGTGGGTACGTTCACTGGTATAATTTTTTGGGCATAATTTTTCTCATAGCAGGAGCTTGATTTTTTTTAAATAACTTTTTCATATGATTTTTACATTTTTAGAATTAGTGTGTAAATTGTAAGTGACTTTACGATTTTGAAGGATGTATATATTACAGTCAATGTCTAAAATTAGGCAGTTTATAAGCTAACTGAAATTTTAGGCAATGTGTCAAGTGCTCGATTTACTTAATACTTAATTAAACCTAACCTAGCCATGATTTTTTAGGCAATATATTGGGAAATACCAGTGGGGCATGCATATGCAGCATCAGCAGAAAAATTAGGTTAGATTTTGTGTTTATCACCAATTTGAGACATTGCCTGAATTTCAGTCAATTTATAAATTGCCTAATTTTACATATCGACTGTAACATATACATTTGTTTGTTATAGGTTTTCATCTTACACTAGATAGGATGTTTTGGCTAATAGTATATGGGAAGAAATTTTCTCTAACTTGTCGATGGGGCTGTTATGAGTCTCAGATTTCATTCAGTAATATAAAGTCTTCGAAGGGGGGGGGAGGAGAAGAATGTAATAAGTTGTAATTAATTAAAGGAGATATGCGCGATGTTCAAGATGCGAGACACTAAATTAATGTAGAAAGGCTGACGACCAGTGTTCAGTTTTTTAACTGAAATAGTAGAAATTCCAGGAAATTCCAGAAAATTTATTTTTTTGGAGGAAGGAAGGGCCAAGGGCGAATAGAAAAGAAGAAGAAGAGACCCAAAATCAGAGGCTGGTAAATAACTAATAAGAGTGAAATACTAAAAGTACATTAGCGTTCGAAATTTATCTTCCTGTATGTAATTTTCTCGGAAATTTCTCTTTCGCACTGCAGCTATATAATGGAAAGTTTAATCTCAAATCTAAAAAAATGTAACAAAATTAAAATACTAGCAACAACATTAAAGAGCATCCAACACTCAGTTTCACCTCTCAAAAGTTTATGTCTGCACTCTTTAGAGCTTTTATGTACAGCGAATATGAGAAAGGATCTTTCTAACCGTTTACTCAACGGAGGTATTCTCAAAGACGGAATAAAATTAACGCTATAAGTACCTCCTAAAAGACAAATATTTTTTTCAGGACAAAATTCTGAAGCTTACTCGACGAGAAATTTTTCTGAAGTTAAAAATACCCAACAAAAATGTTCCCACCTTCCAAACGACGACGAAACAAAATGATTTAAATCAATGTAACAATGTTTTTATTCAACCTAAACTAACCTAACTATAACTAGCCTTTATTTACAAAGCCAACTATCTTCTGTGGTTTATTTACCATCTAAATTGTAATGTTCCGGGAAAATCAATAAAGTGACCATTGACGAAAGGAGAATTCCCCCTTTTTTTATACATATATATACTTTTGCATTTCCGACAAAATTCTGTCAACACACTTTCCAAATCACTATCAGACACTTTCAAAGAAAATTTACACAAGGCTCAAACCCAATGTCGAGATTATTATTTTTGTTTACACCTTTGAAAGGCAGGCAAACAGCTCTTACTCTTCTTGAAAAAAGAAAGTAAAAAGAAATGCGAACGAAGGTTGGTAAAACTATAACTGTTCATGAAAACGAAGTACCACACCAATCACGCAGCGATTTTTACACGACTTTTATGACTAGTAATGGAAGTTCTGGATTAAGGCAGTATGTATGAAGAGCGTTTAACACACACACACACACACACACACGTATATATATATATATATATATATATATACACCAACACACACGAGTGTATAATAATATAGTTAGTTAGTTAGTTAGAACCTTCAGATACCTTCAGAAGGTTTCGAACGATGGTTCACGATCGAATTGCGGTCGACCCCTCTGCAATATCCCGCCTCATTTGCAGGATTTGGTGTAGGAGGGACTGGTGTCCGCTTTCTTCCTGCCCTCGTAGCCAGCCACGCATGGCTAGTCAGGGACTTTGCGCAAGAACCTGACCAGCTAGTTCTTGAAATTATTCAGTTTGTTGTGCTGGAGGTTCCTCAGTTCTTTTGACAGAACATTATAAAGTTTGGGCCTCGTATTCTGACGGTTTTCCATTCTCGTTTTTATGTCCCCTGTCCCACCACAGCTGGGACAGTATAGAATCTGCCCCTTCTCTCATTCCAGAGAATGAAAGAAGAGGCAAAAGAATGGACGTTGTGTACCGCTCGCGTCTTTTTTTCAGGGAGTGAGTTTGAGGGATTTTAGTCGGTATGGCTTCTACGTTTGCAATGTCTCGTTTACTGTATGGACTTGTGAGTAGTGAGCAATACTCAGTTACTAGTAGGACTAGACTCTTCCATAATTTGAGCATGATATTTGCTTTTCTGTTGTGGAAACTCCTTCAGATAATTCCCATTACTTTTCTAGCTGTTGTGATTATAATGTTATAATGTTCTCTGAATTCTGCATCCGATGACATTATTATTCCAAGATCCCTGACTTGTGGGTTTGGTGTTATCTGTTTGGCTTTCAGTGTTTTGTAGCCTTTATTCTGTAGCACCTTCTTATTACCATATCTTATAAGATGGAATTTCTTTTTATTGAACTTCATATTGTAGTCTTCTGCCGACTTGAATAATGTTTCAATGTCATTTTGTAATTTTTTATGTCACCTTCTTGCATATATTTGTGTCATCTGTGAAACATGATACAATACTGTCATTAATATCTGCATCAATATCTGCAATCATTATTATAAACAACAAGGAAGCAAATATTGCACCTTGTGGGACAGAGCTCGGAACGTTTGAGACTTCAGATTTAACTCCATTTACTACCACTCACTGTGTCTTTTTGGTTAGAAATTAAATATCCATCGTCCAAGTTTTCCAGTAGTTCTTGTGTTCTTAAGTTTGTGTGCTAAAATTTCATTATTACATTTATCGAAGGCTTAAACAAAATCAGCATATATCACATCTATGCTTTGTCCTCGACACAATGTCTCCAGTATTTTCTTCTGGTGGTCGAATAGCTGTGATAGGCATGATCTTCCAGCCCTGAAGCCATGTTGGTTCGGATTGAATAAATTCTTTCCTTGTTGGTAGCAAGCAGTTTTACCTCTAATTACCTGTTGAAAGCACTTTATATGGTGGGAGGTGAGATCTACTGGCCAATAATTCTTAGGTACTGCTCTGTTATCTCCAATGAATAAGGGGACAGTGTTCGTACTCTTTAATGGAGGTGGAATTTGTACTGTCGAGTGATTTTCTCCAAAGTTAGTAGAGAGGCTTGGCAATACTCTCTTTACATTTCTTCAGAAACGTGGTATTCCATGTGTCTGGCCCTAATGCTGAATTACATCTTCCAAGAACTCCAAATCTATCAATAGATTCGTGTCTGAACTAGTTATTGCCTGATTTGTATCTGTCAAAGAATTCATCTGGATCTACTACTTTTTCTTGAACTTAGGGGTGCTAAACACAGAGTTAAATTGCTCCTTTACCCTTTAACGTCTCCACACGTAGATCTACGCCAGACGCAGGAGTGCCTCTAGACGTTAATCTACACATCCAGTTTCGCCATCTTGTGAATACAATTCAGATAACTTGAACTTTCAAGGTATGGAAAGAACACCTTGCTGGGACGTTAAGGGTTAAACGGTTCACTAATTTTTTCTGGGTTACTTGTGTATTCGGTCGCTCCATCTGTTAACGGGCCAATACTCTCTTTACACTGCATTTTTCTTTTCGCAAACGTGTAGAAGTATTTCGATTTTTTTTGTTTTGTTTTCTGTTATCATGTTTTCATCCTCGTTTTTCTTATGGATGGATGTTTGTTTTAGGTCCATTTCTATTTTGCATAGATTTTTCTCTTGTTTGAATCTCCATGCTTCAGTTCTGTATCGGTGGAGATTTTATATGGTTTGTTTCCGTTGCTTAAATAATGTCCTGATTTTTCTCTCAAGCTTGCTACGTTTTTTTTTCTCTCTTCGGAACATGGTTCAGCAATATGGGTTTAGTTTAATTTTCTGTTATAGATAATATTTCTTCTCGAGTCTTCTCGCGAAGTAGAATTCCCAATTTACTTTCTTGAAATCTTCATTTACAGTTTCCCAGTCTACTTTCTTTGAACTTGTATTTAAGCCTTCAAATATTCCTTCTGACTCCCTGGGATTCGCTTTTGGACCTCTGGTTGCTGACTTTAATTGCATAGCGATTAGGTAGTGGGCAGAGAAATTTGTGTAGGTTACCTTTTTTATTTTTTAATATATCATTGTTATTTGTCAAAATTAAATCCCAAACGTTCTCTTCTCCAGTGACTTCACAGATTTCCTGGGTAAGTGCATAATGTTCCATAATATCTAATAGCATTAGTGCCCAAGTTCTTTTGTAAAGTTACCATGAAATTTCTCAACACACATAACTTCGTTATTTTTCTTTCCTGTTATGAATGGAAAGTTAAAATCCCCACAAACTAAAATATTTGGTGCTGGGGTTTTAAGTGATTTTAACATGCTTTCTTATTTCATTTATAACGACTTGAAATTCAGTTTATATAGTGTCTGGTGGTCTGTACACGTTCATGATGATTAGCTTCAGTTCTTTTACTTCTATGATAAAATAAGAATTTCGACTGCACTGTTTGATTCGCTCACCTTCAGTTCACATGTGTGTGTTTTTCCTCTAAATACAATAGCCTCTTCCTTTTCTAGCAAATTTATCCGTACTGTATATGTAGTTCTGTACTGTTATTTCAGTGTTTTCGATGCAGTTTTCATAGCCTTTTTCGTATTTATGTAAACGTGTTTCCGTTAGGCATATGATATACGTGCTTATTTCCAGAGCTAAATTTTGCAGGTATTGTAATTTACAGTCTGCATGGTCAATGTACAGATTTTGTACGTTTATATACAATATATATACAGGGTTAAAAATATTTGTGCTTGATTTTTCTGAATAATGATGTTTCCTTGTCGATTTTGACGGTTCATGTTCGGTATTATTGACTAGGCTGTTGGAGATACTGGGGAAGCGGCCTTTGATACCATTGTGGTTTTTGAATTAACGGTAGATGGCGTTGTACTGGAGGGAGGTACATGTATTGCTGAGGTACATATATCTACAGAGTTCGGTATTTTCTCATTTCTTTTCAAAATGTATTTCCTTGGACGTGTTGTTATTTCTTTTATTTTGGGTTTTGAGTCGTTATTTCTCTTCCTCTTCTTTGCGTACCCTTAATGTAAAAATACGGGCACTCTATATTTAAATGATTTTTCTCCCTAATTGATTTCCTGCCCATAGAAGGATAGTAACAGCAGCAATTTGTTCTGTACTGCAACTTCCACTTATCATCATGTAGAAACATTTTTTAGGGTTATTATGCAGTGGGCCCCCGCTTTTTGTCGTTCGCGCTTTCGTCGTCGTTTCACTTGTTCGTCTTTACCTATTATATACCCCAATTCCGCGTTTCCGGCGCCTATCCAAACGAGATTCGCTTGTTCGTCGCCACGTGTTTCGCCCCCAAATCCATCCACAGAGCCCCAACCCTCCACTTCTCTTGCCCCCATTTTCCGGTCTTCCGCCTCCAAGAAGCCCTCTACAGAGAGAGCCTGTCTCTCCCCATCTAGTCCCAACCATCCACTTCTGCTGCAGACTTCCGTGAAGTAATTTTGGATGGAGATTCTCCTTCCAAGCAATGCTAAATTGCATTGTATGCAGGAAGTTACATTGCAACTTCCTCTCATCTGCAAAGTCTGCAGCAAGTGGATTGGGTGAGTGTTCTTTTGATTTTACACACATAATCAACACTCATACATTTCAAAAATTTTTATCATCCACATTGTTTATCAAATGAACTTTCATTTTCATTTGATATGTTAATGAAAGGTTGATTGTTCATGTTACGTTTCATTTTTTATTATCTTTTGGTATTTTTACTTACACTTACATGCTATTTTATTGATTTTATCGTTGTATAATGTATATTTCATGTTTTCAGATATAAAATTACTTTAAAAATATTGCATTTTGAAGTTTTAGTAGGTACTCGGTGGGGAGTGAGAACGAATTAGGCGCTGATTATGTATTTCCTATACTCACTCTTCGTAGGACTAGACTCTTCCATAATTTGAGCATGATATTTGCTTTTCTGTTGTGGAAACTCCTTCAGATAATTCCCATTACTTTTCTAGCTGTTGTGATTATAATGTTATAATGTTCTCTGAATTCTGCATCCGATGACATTATTATTCCAAGATCCCTGACTTGTGGGTTTGGTGTTATCTGTTTGGCTTTCAGTGTTTTGTAGCCTTTATTCTGTAGCACCTTCTTATTACCATATCTTATAAGATGGAATTTCTTTTTATTGAACTTCATATTGTAGTCTTCTGCCGACTTGAATAATGTTTCAATGTCATTTTGTAATTTTTTATGTCACCTTCTTGCATATATTTGTGTCATCTGTGAAACATGATACAATACTGTCATTAATATCTGCATCAATATCTGCAATCATTATTATAAACAACAAGGAAGCAAATATTGCACCTTGTGGGACAGAGCTCGGAACTTTTGAGACTTCAGATTTAACTCCATTTACTACCACTCACTGTGTCTTTTTGGTTAGAAATTAAATATCCATCGTCCAAGTTTTCCAGTAGTTCTTGTGTTCTTAAGTTTGTGTGCTAAAATTTCATTATTACATTTATCGAAGGCTTAAACAAAATCAGCATATATCACATCTATGCTTTGTCCTCGACACAATGTCTCCAGTATTTTCTTCTGGTGGTCGAATAGCTGTGATAGGCATGATCTTCCAGCCCTGAAGCCATGTTGGTTCGGATTGAATAAATTCTTTCCTTGTTGGTAGCAAGCAGTTTTACCTCTAATTACCTGTTGAAAGCACTTTATATGGTGGGAGGTGAGATCTACTGGCCAATAATTCTTAGGTACTGCTCTGTTACCTCCAATGAATAAGGGGACAGTGTTCGTACTCTTTAATGGAGGTGGAATTTGTACTGTCGAGTGATTTTCTCCAAAGTTAGTAGAGAGGCTTGGCAATACTCTCTTTACATTTCTTCAGAAACGTGGTATTCCATGTGTCTGGCCCTAATGCTGAATTACATCTTCCAAGAACTCCAAATCTATCAATAGATTCGTGTCTGAACTAGTTATTGCCTGATTTGTATCTGTCAAAGAATTCATCTGGATCTACTACTTTTTCTTGAACTTAGGGGTGCTAAACACAGAGTTAAATTGCTCCTTTACCCTTTAACGTCTCCACACGTAGATCTACGCCAGACGCAGGAGTGCCTCTAGACGTTAATCTACACATCCAGTTTCGCCATCTTGTGAATACAATTCAGATAACTTGAACTTTCAAGGTATGGAAAGAACACCTTGCTGGGACGTTAAGGGTTAAACGGTTCACTAATTTTTCTGGGTTACTTGTGTATTCGGTCGCTCCATCTGTTAACGGGCCAATACTCTCTTTACACTGCATTTTTCTTTTCGCAAACGTGTAGAAGTATTTCGATTTTTTTTGTTTTGTTTTCTGTTATCATGTTTTCATCCTCGTTTTTCTTATGGATGGATGTTTGTTTTAGGTCCATTTCTATTTTGCATAGATTTTTCTCTTGTTTGAATCTCCATGCTTCAGTTCTGTATCGGTGGAGATTTTATATGGTTTGTTTCCGTTGCTTAAATAATGTCCTGATTTTTTCTCTCAGCTTGCTACGTTTTTTTTCTCTCTTCGGAACATGGTTCAGCAATATGGGTTTAGTTTAATTTTCTGTTATAGATAATATTTCTTCTCGAGTCTTCTCGCGAAGTAGCATTCCCAATTTACTTTCTTGAAATCTTCATTTACACTTTCCCAGTCTACTTTCTTTGAACTTGTATTTAAGCCTTCAAATATTCCTTCTGACTCCCTGGGATTCGCTTTTGGACCTCTGGTTGCTGACTTTAATTGCATAGCGATTAGGTAGTGGGCAGAGAAATTTGTGTAGGTTACCTTTTTATTTTTTTAATATATCATTGTTATTTGTCAAAATTAAATCCCAAACGTTCTCTTCTCCAGTGACTTCACAGATTTCCTGGGTAAGTGCATAATGTTCCATAATATCTAATAGCATTATTGCCCAAGTTCTTTTGTAAAGTTACCATGAAATTTCTCAACACACATAACTTCGTTATTTTTCTTTCCTGTTATGAATGGAAAGTTAAAATCCCCACAAACTAAAATATTTGGTGCTGGGGTTTTAAGTGATTTTAACATGCTTTCTTATTTCATTTATAACGACTTGAAATTCAGTTTATATAGTGTCTGGTGGTCTGTACACGTTCATGATGATTAGCTTCAGTTCTTTTACTTCTATGATAAAATAAGAATTTCGACTGCACTGTTTGATTCGCTCACCTTCAGTTCACATGTGTGTGTTTTTCCTCTAAATACAATAGCCTCTTCCTTTTCTAGCAAATTTATCCGTACTGTATATGTAGTTCTGTACTGTTATTCCAGTGTTTTCGATGCAGTTTTCATAGCCTTTTTCGTATTTATGTAAACGTGTTTCCGTTAGGCATATGATATACGTGCTTATTTCCAGAGCTAAATTTTGCAGGTATTGTAATTTACAGTCTGCATGGTCAATGTACAGATTTTGTACGTTTGTATACAATATATACAGGGTTAAAAATATTTGTGCTTGATTTTTCTGAATAATGATGTTTCCTTGTCGATTTTGACGGTTCATGTTCGGTATTATTGACTAGGCTGTTGGAGATACTGGGGAAGCGGCCTTTGATACCATTGTGGTTTTTGAATTAACGGTAGATGGCGTTGTACTGGAGGGAGGTACATGTATTGCTGAGGTACATATATCTACAGAGTTCGGTATTTTCTCATTTCTTTTCAAAAATGTATTTCCTTGGACGTGTTGTTATTTCTTTTATTTTGGGTTTTGAGTCGTTATTTCTCTTCCTCTTCTTTGCGTACCCTTAATGTAAAAATACGGGCACTCTATATTTAAATGATTTTTCTCCCTAATTGATTTCCTGCCCATAGAAGGATAGTAACAGCAGCAATTTGTTCTGTACTGCAACTTCCACTTATCATCATGTAGAAACATTTTTTAGGGTTATTATGCAGTGGGCCCCCGCTTTTTGTCGTTCGCGCTTTTCGTCGTTTCACTTGTTCGTCTTTACCTATTATATACCCCAATTCCGCGTTTCGGCGCCTATCCAAACGAGATTCGCTTGTTCGTCGCCACGTGTTCGCCCCAAATCCATCCACAGAGCCCCAACCCTCCACTTCTCTTGCCCCCATTTTCCGGTCTTCCGCCTCCAAGAAGCCCTCTACAGAGAGAGCCTGTCTCTCCCCATCTAGTCCCCAACCATCCACTTCTGCTGCAGACTTCCGTGAAGTAATTTTGGATGGAGATTCTCCTTCCAAGCAATGCTAAATTGCATTGTATGCAGGAAGTTACATTGCAACTTCCTCTCATCTGCAAAGTCTGCAGCAAGTGGATTGGGTGAGTGTTCTTTTGATTTTACACACATAATCAACACTCATACATTTCAAAAATTAATTTATCATCCACATTGTTTATCAAATGAACTTTCATTTTCATTTTGATATGTTAATGAAAGGTTGATTGTTCATGTTACGTTTCATTTTTATTATCTTTTGGTATTTTTACTTACACTTACATGCTATTTTATTGATTTTATCGTTGTATAATGTATATTTCATGTTTTCAGATATAAAATTACTTTAAAAATATTGCATTTTGAAGTTTTAGTAGGTACTCGGTGGGGAGTGAGAACGAATTAGGCGCTGATTATGTATTTCCTATACTCACTCTTCGTCGTTTCGCCCTTCGTCGCCTCCTTCAGGAACCAATTAACGACGAAAAGCTTGGGCCCACTTGCATGCATCCGAAGCCATATTTACACGGGCCTGTTTTGTAATATTTGTATATTATCTTTCAAATTCTGTACGAGTCCCCTGGGATTCAATTTCTTTCCTTTGTTCTAACACCGCTTCTTCTCTACTCAGTGGTTTTTTAACTACTGGTGTGCTTTCGTTTCCATTTCATGATGTTTATCTTGTGTAGGAGGTATTTCTTCGATTAAGGTTATTTCTGCACTTCCCTCTAGTAAGTTCCCCTCGATATCTTAAGTCTCATTTTTATTTGTACCGACGTTCTCCGTCATTTCCTCTCTTTCTGTCGGTGAAGTTATTGTAATTGTTTCGTCAGCAATATTCTCCATTCCAGTTTATACTACTTGGCTGTCGTTTTCAATACACTTGACGCAAGCGAAGCCATAAAACTCAATGATTTTATTCGTTCTATTCATTGTTCTCCGGCCCTTTTATCGCGATGCTTAAATGTATCGAACAGAATGCATTTTAAGCCTGTGGTCTAGTCCCCTTCATTTTTGCAGTCGCAGAGCTGGTCCGCAGCGCATTACATTAAATATAAACTATCCATATTCAGCTTTCGGGATTTACAGCAACTTACACATTTTTTATATTTTTTTACATACTTTTGGTTTACTTACTCTCTCTTTCCTTTCGGCTAGTCTACATAGTTGCGCCCGCGAAATTTGATCTCACTCAGTTTTATGACCTTTTTCCAATTAATGTGTAACTGAACTTCAATGAAACTCCGAATTCCGTTTGAATGAGTTTCAATTTGTGTTGTTTTTCTTTGTGCACGCTGTATGGCACGAGCGTTCACTTTATATACACACACAGTATATATATATATATATATATATATATATATATATATTTTTTTTAAAGTGTGTAAATGCGTAAAAACACATTCATAAATGTATTACAGTAATTAGACATGTGCTGAAAGTAGTTGACATGGTGTACTTACTTATAATTTACTTATAATTTCAAAAAATGCATAGAAATATCAAACCTATGATTTTATTTTGGGGGGCTGAAGACCCCGTAGGCCCCCTCATGTCTACGTCCCTGTATATATACATAGTGGCGCTCATAAGTATTCGTGCAGAGAAATATTTCCGTTATATCCTATGCAGAGGATAGTTATGAAAAATTTAACACCAGCATATATTGTAAAGCAAAGAATTTGAGGAAAATAAAAGTTAAAATGCAAAAGTTTTCGTACACTTCTTTACAAAATTATTTAATATTTTGTGTGTCCACCTTAGGGTTGAAGAATTTAAGATGTTTATCAGTAGTTGGCTGTTTACTGATTAGAGACTGTTGGCAATTCTGAATTCTACACTTTTCTTTGCGAGTGTTCATGGAAAACGGAAGACTGTACAAGCCATTAGTAAGCAGTGGATCGTCGAGGCAAAGAGCTGGCTACAGATCTTAAGAGATCTATTATTACTTCACACGAAGTGTGGAAAGAGTTATAGGAAGATAGAAGAACTTCGAATTCCACTTACGACAGTTGTTGCAGTTATAAAGAAATGGAAAGACTTTGGAACAATCAAAACTCAACCAAGGTGTAGACGAACTTGCAAGATTTCAGAACGCACACCTAGACAGATTGAAAGAATGACTGCTGCGAATCCACGAGTGACATTAAGAATGTCTAAGATTGATGTTCATCCCTCTACTGTCCATCGTACATTGAGAAAGAATGGTATGCATGGAAGAGTAGCACGAAGAAAACCTCTGCTTCGAAAAACGCACAAAGAAGCTCGTTGAAAGTACGCCAAGGATAATCAAAATGATAGATTTGCATTCTGGAAGAAAGTTCTCTGGACAGATGAGACCAAAATTGAATTATTCGGGAACAACGAACAACGGTGCCTTTGGCGAAAATCAAATACTGTATTCGAGGAGAAAAACATCCTTCCTACAGTTAAGCATGGTGGTAGTTTGCTTTTTTTGGAGATGTTTTAGTGCTTCTGGGCCAAGAGAGCTTGTCATCAATGGAATCTTCAATTCGAAGAAATATCAGGAAATTTTAGGAAAAAACGTATTGTCTTCAGTTTTGGAGTTGTGACTGAGTCGCAATTGGGTACTGGAACAAGATAATGATCCAAAACAAAAGTAAGAGCACAACGAAATGGCTTCAACAAAAGAATTTCAAGCTTCTGGATGGCCTAGACAAAGCTCTGATCTCAATTTAATCGAGAATTTATTGTTTGATTTGATGAAAGCTCCGTTCAAACCTGAATGAATTTTCTACAATTTTCTTTAGAAGAATGGACTAAAATTTCTACTGAGAGATGTCGAAACCTTGTAGAAAAATGCTCAAATCAAATCATTGATATTATTCAATCAGAAGGTAGACACACAAGGTATTAAATAATTTTGTAAATAAATGTGCGAAAACTTTTGCATTTTAACTTTTTTATTTTCCTCAAATTCTTTGACGTTGTTTCACATTATATGTTGGAGTTAAACTAATTTATGCATTTGTCAAATATTTCGAAACGAACAGAAACATTTCATAACTCTTCTATGCATAATACAAAAGATAGAAATGAATATAACCAAAATATTTCTCTGTACGAATAGTTATGAGCGCCACTATATATGAAAAGGTGTTCAAAAAGCAAGTTTACAAGATGTTTTGAAGAAACTGTTTTATTACAAAGAAAGTAATTATTACAAGTATTTCAACAACTTATTACTACTTTTCTACATAATCACCAAACAGACTCAAACATTTGTCATAGCGTGGGACAAACTTTCCGATGCCGGTCGAGTAAAATAGGGTTCTTAGTTTTTAACCAGTTTCATACGGCCGCTTCTACATCAGGATCGTTTTGAAATTGTTTACCTCAGAGGCAGTCCATTTGAAATTTTTACTGCTGGGGCAAAAGTCAAAAAGGCAACTAATCATGTAATAAAAGGGCACTTAATAAATGCAAAGGGCATAACAGAAGAAAAATGTAGAAAGAGAGAGAGAGAGAGAGAGAGAGAGAGAGAGAGAGAGAGAGAGAGAGAGAGAGAGAGAGATGTAAGGACAAGAAGTACCTCAAAAGGCCTTGCTGCACATACCGAGGAGGTACCAATGGCAACGGGTACCAGGGAAAAATTCTGTCACCCTCAAATAGTGTGCAAGATTCGGTCTAACCTTTTCTTGAACTGATCTACAGAGGAACTGTTCACAACTTCTGAAGGTAGCCTGTTCCACGTGTCACAGATCTTATACGTAAAGTAATTCCCACACACACTAGTCCTAAACCGTTTCAAATCCAACTTCCAACCATTGTTGAGAATTGAGTTATCATTTAAACTAAACATGCTTCTAAAATCGACATCGTTGAACCCGTATAAGAGCTTGAAAACCTCGATGAGTTGACCGCGTAGCCTCCGAGTTTCCAGCGAAAACAAATTCAGAGCGCGTAAGCGTCGATTGTAGCCCATATGCCTAACGGAAGGGATTAACTTTGTGGCCCTCGCCTGCACTCGCTCCAGCCTGTCAATATCTTTCCTGAGGGTGAGCGACCAGAACTGCACAGCATACTCCAGGTGCGGCTGAACCAGAGAACTGTACAGAGAGAGAACAAACTCCTTGTTATGAAATCGAAATTGCCTCCTGATATAACACAACAGCTTCTGGGCTTTCTTTTCCACCTCTGCGCACTGCTTGGTAAACTTAAGGTTGCTGCTAATTAGCACACCCAAGTCCTTTTCCAAATCAGTCGCCTCGATATTACTCTCCAACATGGAGTAGTCCGACTTGGGATTGGCGCAGCCAATGTGCATCACCTTGCATTTACCCAAGTTAAACGCATTTACCATTTTTCGGACCACTCTCCTATCCTACGTAGGTCCGCACGCAGTTTCTCGATCGCTTCAGGCGTCCCAACATTAGCCCCAAGCTTGGTGTCATCAACGAATTTGGCGAGCCTACTGACGATGCCAGTTACTGACTTCTCAGACTCTGCGCTCTTCTTTATATAGCACAGTGGAAGTTTCGGGCAATTTCTAGAGCAAGAAACTGTCAACGAACATCCGGATTGTTCTCAACAATTCCTGATTATTCTGATATTGCTGCGCCCATAATAACATTATACTGGTAAAACATGAAAAATGGATTATCCTGAAACCATTGATGATACACACAAACCAAGGCCAGATTTGGACTTAGCGCCCACAAATGCATATAAAAACATAAAAAATTCTATATAAACAGAATCAGTGTTACACAGTGTTATACAAGCTGATTATGCATTATTTCTATATTACTCTTTTGTTATTTATCGACGTAGTGTTTTTCGGAGCTTTTCTACATTTGGTAGTTAGACGTGTATTCATACAATATGTGAATACTATGTGAATATTATGTTTTGGCTTTTGTTGTTAAAATCAGTTCAGTAGTATTACCATATATCACATATTTAATTAACTATATTAATTTTGTTTATCTTTTAGGCAGAATATATAAAGTTCAAACATGCGTAAAACTGCGAAATCAGCTTTTACAAAAATCCAGGCAATTATTACTAGCCATCCTGGTGAATTTGTCCAAACTCCAACAACATAACTAAATAAGTTCATTAATAATTCAATAAATAAATGAATGTGATGTGTTTTGTTTTATTATTAAGCGTTAATATTTATCCACAAATAAGTTGCAAATAAAGAATTTTTTAGGTTAAATAAAATTAATAATTTGTACGAATAAAGTTAATAATTTCAATTTTTTAGGTTAAAATTGGGTCGCCCTAGTAATGTCCGTTATGATAGCGATAGTAAAGAGAGGCAACATTGCGGCGAGGAGAGAGAGATTGAAGACAGTCTGTAAAAGGCGGGGAATCGATGAGACGAAAAGCCTTTGATTCCACCCGATCAAGTACGGCTGTGTGGGTTGAGCCACCCGACACATGAGAAGGATACTCCATACAGGGGCGAACAAGACCCCTGTACAGAGACAGCAACTGAGTTGGGGTACAGCACACCTAACCTCTTAGAAACTGTTTTAGAAAGAGTGTATATGTGATCTTTCGTCGTTTCGTTGTTTGTCGTGGCCCTCAGGAACGCATCCACGACGAATAACGAGGACTGGTTGTGTGTATATATATATATTATATATATATATATATATATATTATATATATATATGTAGTGACCAACTTAAGTGACAGAGACGTTTGCAAACACCTTCGCAATATTCCATCAACACAATTAGCGATATAACTCATCAAACCAAACACGATCAAGATGACGTCACACAGGCACGCATAAGATGACGTCACAGCGTGGGAAAGACCTCAAGACAACGGGACGCGGCGTCTTTTCGCTCTTCGAAAATCAAGTAGTGACCCACGAGCTACCACCATGTAAACACCATTCGTGCAGGGCCCCGCTGGCCCCGGTGTCATTCACCTAACTTTATATAAAGACAAATCATTTACCTTTCGCGTTATTACTTCAAGTGTATACATTATTGCAACTGTAAAGGGCATGTTTCTGTCTAATTCATAAATCACTTAATTTTGTGTAATCATTATTTCAACTGTAAACGACATGTTTCTGTCTCATTCATAAATCGTTATTTTGTGTAATAAAGGAAGAAAACTCATTCTATCAATCAACCTAATTAATAACTTAATTAATAACATTCTTTGATCTAAAAGATCTGGTGACCTCGGCCAAAGCATTTATCATTAATTATTATTAATAACGATCACTTATAACCGTAATTATAAACATCATTCCTTATAGTACCGATTTACACATCAAACATGGCTACAAATTGGACATTAAATACATAATTATATATATATATATATATGTGTGTGTGTGTGTGTGTGTGTGTGTGTGTGTGTGTTAAAACACAATAAACGTAAAACAATAGCATAATTAAAAGCGCTAAAAATCACTAAAATCCGCGAAGCTTTGGGAAGGAAATCCGCGAAGCTTTTGGAAGGAGACTACCTTCTTCGTTCGGGCGGTTAGTGAAATTAAAATTAAAGGTGAAGACAAAATATATATATTTTTTTAAAAAGTTATGCCTTAGGGCTTAGGCAATTCAAAACGTCGTAAAATAGTCCAAAAAACGGACGATTTTGACAAACAAAAATTGTTTATGCGGTCCAGCTTAAATGATCTATTTTTACATTGAAATTACCAGTATTTTATTTTATAACGAATGATTCGGTAAGTTTTCTTTTATCATTAATACTAATATTTAAAAGTAATTGACCATTGTTAATGTCTATATTATATTCTCTGTCTAGGCGATGCGTCTGTAAAAGCCCAATTATCACCTGCCGTGCTCATTTGTCTATGCACTCTGCGTATGTCAGAATGCAATGTGCCTGAAGACTGGAAGAAAACAATAATTGTTCCACTGTACAAAAGGAAAGGTGAAAGGAGTAAATGACTAAGAATTGCAGAGGTTGAGTGTAATGGGGGAGGTGTATGGTAATATAAAGCTGGAATGTTTGGTGAGTGATGTGCAAGGAAGGTTCCGAGGTGAAAGAGGCTGTGTAGACCAAGTGTTTGCACCTAGACAAATGATTGAGAAAGCATATGAAAGGGATTACAAAGTATACATACCTTTTATGGATCTTGAGAAAGTGTATGATAGAATGAAGAGAGAAGCACTGTGGCAGGTTTTGAGTATATATGGGTTTACGGGTAGACTCATAAATGCGGTGAAGTGTTTCTGTGATAGAAGTAGTGTATGTGTGAGAGTAAATAAAGAACCGACGATTGGTTTGATACGATTGTTGGCGTACATCAAGGATGTGTGAGGTCTTCGTGGTTGATCAGTCTATGGATGGAGTTGTGCGAAAGAGGTGAAGGTGCGACTGCTACAAAGAGGAATGAATCTAGTGTGTGATGGAAATAGATGGGGCCTGTCGAATATGTTGTATGCAGATGATGTTCTGCTATTTTCCCAGTGTCCAAAATTCCTTGGACAGATTCGTGTATGTATCTGCATATATATATATATATATATATATATATATATATATATATATATATATATATATATATATATATTAGTGGTGGACCGGATGTCAGTTTTTCAACATCTGCGGATATTTAATTTCACTATCCGCGTATGCGGATGCGGATATTTAGTTAATCTATCAATATAATATAGAATTATGAATATATGACAATTTTTCAAATTTCGTGATATTACTATTATGGCAGGCAATGCATAAGAATTAAAATTAATATTAATGTTTTCATTATGATAAAAATAATAACTTTCTCGAGTTTCAGCCACAGAAAATTCAATGAAACATGTTTCATTCAATTTTCTGTGTTACCAGGTATTTATGTTTTGAGGTTCATATATTTGTTTGTTCATTAATAACACTGGTATGCATATGAAATTTTTTTGTCTGCTGTGAGGGTTTTTTCAACTCATATTATATAATTCGACCATGCTGAATTCGAAAATGACATTGGTTTTCCTCAATCAGGTCAGGTTTTTTCTCTATTGGCCATTTATTATAAGTCCAATTTTTTCCCCAAATTTATTGATTTTTTTAGCTTAAACACTGTAGATACGAGTAATATTATAAGAACACTCGTGAAAAATGAAAACATTGTGTGAATAAATACTTTTATTCATACAATGAATATGGAAAAAAGTTTATTGAGGAAGGAATGAAGTTTTTTTGGCTTTCCGTCTGTGTTTTTCTTCGGGCACGTCTCGCTTCAAACACCAGCAATAGTCCGCCAGCATATTGATATCCCAGTTTCCCTGGTACCTCTCTTCCATTATTTTGATATCTTGGTGAAATCGTTCACCCTGTTCCTCACTATAATCCCTGCAATTTTCAGGAAAATAGTCCAAGTGGGACCACAAAAAGTGCATTTTTATGGACATGCGCGACCCATGAGCTTTGAAAGCTTCCATCAAGTTTTCGACAACGGACTCGTATTCTGGACTTCTACGCTTGCCAAGAAAATCAGTGACAACTGATTTGAATGCCTGCCAGGCATTCTTCTCAGTTGGAGTCATTGCGTTTTCGAACTGAGTATCCTTGATCAAAGTTCGAATTTGAGGACCATCAAAAACCCCAGCATTTAGTTTAGCATCAGATATATGAGGAAATTTACTCTCGAGATATCGGAATGCTGAACCCTCCTTATTCATTGATTTGATGAAATTTTTCATCAAGCCCAGCTTAATATGAAGTGGTGGGAGCAAAATTTTTGTTGGTGGTACAAGGGGCACTGAAACGACATTATGCGACCCAGGTTCGAAATTCTCTCTGGATGCCCATTCACGCTGTGCATAGTGCTTCTCATCCGCTCGGCTATCCCATTTGCAGAGGAAACATGGGTATTTCGTGTATCCCCCTTGCATTCCCGATACAAATGCCACAATCTGAAAAAAAATGAAATATTTAAAGAATTTAGAGAATTTGTTCTATCAGATAAAAAAATCTATGCATTGGACTGTATCACTTCTGTGGGGAAGTTAAGTGTTCTTATACGCTCTCAAATACCTTTGGAAAAACAACATGGTCAATAGCAATAGTTTTACTTATGATATTAGTATTACCTTCAAATCTCCACAGATCCTCCAGTTATGTTGGTCGTATACGAGAGCATCCAGTAAAATTTTCATGTTATCGTAGCTCTCAGTAAGTTGTACGGAATGTGCTACAGGGACTGATGCAACCCTATTCCCAATGTTGAGAAGTACTGCTTTCAAACTTCGTTTAGACGAGTCTATAAATAGCCTCCATTCTGATGCGTTATATGGCAGGCCCAAGGATTCGATTAACCTCTCAACATTGCAGCAGTACACTAAGGAAGAGGTATTTTCGTGCACTGCAAAAAACTTGCGGAATTCTTCCTCTCGTTTCCTATACCAGGAGAATGTTGTTCCCGGAGCCAGCAAGTTGTCTCTCGAAGTCGTGAGCCCAAGATCTCGGCAGCTAATTTGGAAAGTCCTAAATCCCTGGTAAGATCATTAAGTTTGGCCTGGTTGAGAGGCCTCGGCTCATTTGAAGCGGTATTTTGAGGTATATACGACTGGGACTGGTCATTGGCATTGGTCATTGATTCATCATCAGAATCATCGAAGTCCAGGGTTTGAGGTGGGTCGGGTATTGGAATTCCAGGACCATGGGGTACAGGTCTCATAGCAGAAGGAATGTCAGGGTATACAACAATGTGTTTATTCTTCTTGTTAACTCCTGAAAATAGAAACACAGAAACATGGATATAAAACTTGCATATGAAATAGAAGAAGCATTCAGATAGTGGCGGCTCGTGAGGGAAGGCTGCGGTCTGTAAGATATGAAATAGGTCGATGGAGTCTGTATATTTTCTTTCTTTTTCATTCATATTGTCCCTTCGGGGACAATATGAATGAAAAAGAAAGAAAATATACAATCATTGTATATGTAAATGTAACTTGTATAACAATATGTATGTGTAAATGTATTTTCTATAACAATATGTATATGTAAATGTATGATTACCATTATGGTGAATATTATGCTATATATGGTGAATATTATGTCAAGTTTCATACGAGGATTTCAAAATATTTAAGAAAAATAAATTTATAAGCCCACCTTGGAGGTTTGTCATGCAGAATAGCAATCTGTCACGTGATCCTTTCCTTCTCTCCAAATCATGGGAATTCCAAAAGGCAAAGATTTCGCTCTGCCTTTGCTCCATCTTCTCAAATTTTCAATGCACGTCTTGCAGCACATATGAGGGGCGAAATTTTTGTCCTGGTCCCCTAGCTTAATTCCAAAGTATGCTCTATACATTGTCTTCACAAATTTAGTGATTTGGGACTGGTTATTTGGCATGGTAACCGTTCCACATATGTAGCAGAATCTATTGGGATCATTTTTACACGCTCTATTCATTATGAAATATTTTATCTATATGCCTGAAAAGTAAAAAAGATATTATACAAGTGAAACAAGTGATGATAGATGTTACTGTTCCAATTCCGCTTTGACAAAATCACGAAAAATTCTATTTTACTTATGAGGCCATAGCCGGATAACCTGAGCTGATTGAGAAAAACGGATTGCAGATTCGAAATCAGCAGGAAAAACTCTATAAGAATCACTTACAAAACCCTTGACAGCAAAATTGATGCATACCAGTGTAATTAATACTTTACATGAAATGTGCATGACTGGGCCTTATAAGCTACTTTATAAGCTAATTTAATTGTAAATTGCATAATTTATTAGAGGTAATATCTGCATAACATCCGCAGTCAGAAGTGCAGATGAGGATGTTAAAAATGATGCGGATATCCGGTCAACCACTAATATATATATATATATGCGTGTGTGTGTGTATGTGTGTGTGTATTTGTATATTTCTTACACTATTATTTCGGGGCTACCTTCACATCACCTTAGAAACCGGCAACACAAACCACGCTGGCAGGCGTGTTTAAAAACTGTGCGATAAACGCAGTCAGTGGTTGGCGAGAGAGAGGGTTAAAATTTAAGATATACCTTCTCTTGCCTTCGTGCAGCCTACTTCTTTGCTCTGAAAGTGATCTTGTTCGGTAAAACCTTCGTATTTCCAAAATTTAAGTTCGATTGTCCTTAGAGTCTAATTTACATTAGTTGAACTGTTTGAAAGGTTACTTTTCAGCTTACCTGCTTTTTATAATCATTGTTTTTTTTAATTTTATTGTATATATTTGTATTGTTAATTATTTATTTAGGTTAAGAATGTGATTTAATTTGTTTGTCGTTAGGTTTTGTTGTGTACTAGAATTAAAATAGGTTAGCCCACGTTGATAGTTTATAGTGATCTACATCGCACTATAAATTAATATCGTGTTGACTTGTTAGTATTCCAATACTAGTTTTTTTGTATATGGTGGTGGTCTTCAGTAGTATGACTACAAAATGGGAGAGTGCAAGAATGTTGCAAATGTTGATCAATGGTACAAAGGGGAAGGGGATATTGCAAGAAGTTATGCAACAAGAGG
>JAJOZX010004350.1:137500-365000 GCA_023014485.1 Bathynomus jamesi | reverse complement strand
CACAGAAATTTCAACTGTTACGGTACGGAAAAAAAGTAGGAACTAAAATTCATGGAGTGTAAAAGAATATTAGACGCATGGTACAGAACAAGCCCCGATAAGTCGGGTATACCTATGTGAAGTGGAGAGTAAAAGAAGTCAACTCACTACTTCACCAGGCCAACTCGAGAAGAGGGGGATAAGCTTCACCTTGTGAAATCACCACACGTAATAATAATAATAATAATAATAATAATAATAATAATAATAATACAAGAGTTAGGACAATTGTATGCATCATTTGGGTTGAGCGCTGCGTCTGACCGGTTGTCTGATGCAAACCCTTTAAGTTGATTTCTGATAATTATCAATTTTAACAGTGATTTAAAATCAATAATGTGTGTGTGTGTGTGTGTGTGTGTGTGTGTGTGTGTGTGTGTGTGCCGTCCTCACTTTCTATGAGAACTCTCTCTGTGTATATATATATATGATTCATTTCCAATTATTGAGTATTCCCGATGTGTGTGTTTGTGTGTGTGTGTGTGTGAATTTCCACTTGCATTATCTACCACGACAACATTTTGCATTATTATTTGCGGTCATACTACTCGATCCTCAATTTTTCCCATTTTGGATAGGGAAATGACCGTATAATTTGAACAGCTGCATGTCGTTTCAGTACAAGGAGAATCTATGGTCTGAACCATAGGTCAGGTTAGGTTCAGGAGCCAGCATGCTGGAACGAAACAGAGCCTCACCGCCAAAGTCTGTACAAGGAATCAATTATGTTTTTCAGTTTAATAAAATGAATTGTTGATTCTCTTTTTTACAAATTTTTCCTTTACGATCTTATCGAGACGATTTTATAATAAAGAAATTATAAATATTTGTTTTCTTTTCATTCCTTTTTTATATTTTTAATAATTTTGCTGTGACTACTTACGGCCATCATAAACCAACTCGGTAAATGAGCTCCAATATACTTATGAAAAATTGATGCTTTTTCTTTAAAAAAAATTGTGCAAGAAGCCATTATAATAATAATGATGATAATTATAATAATACGAGTGGAAGGAGATGGACCGGAGTTTTTCGGGTGAAAGTTTGTCTACCGCGTTCTATTCGGGCCGATTTGCGGTTTTGAAGTAGCCTCAGGCAAATCACGTGTTGTGGGCCGTTTACCTCGATGTACATTTTTGTCTAGAAATGCTTTCAAAGAAAGGTTTGACAAAAGTATGTAGACACTGTTAAAATTTTATTGTATGAAAATATTTATAATGTTTATTGTCAAATTTAATGTACTAGCATGAAAGTATGAAGAAAAATTAATAAAGGATTCCCCTTTTTTGCTTTCGCGGAATTTGCTTTATAAAAGTATATATAGCCTCCTCATTTAATTCTTTTATCAATTACTTTGATTTCGCTGAAATTTATTTATAAAAAAATATAGAAGGTATATAGAAAGGATTGTCAAAAGTAAATAGACACTTTCGGGAAAGTTTGTTAAAATTTTATTGCTTAATATAAAAGTTTTCCTGTAGTTATTTAAGAATATATATATATATATATATATATATATAAAGTGTGGTGTATATTATATTGCTTGTATTTTCAGCCAATTGTTTTTCATTCAAAGTTCAGCCTAGGTGGTTAGCATCGCTGAATATGAATCCATCGGTTCCGTGTTCGAGACCTGGCGATTCCAGCCGGCGCGCGGTAAACGATCATCCTTCCGCACAATTAGTTGGTAGATAAATGGGTCCCTGGTTGACCTAGTGGTTAAGACGCTGGGCTGGTGGTGGTTCGGATTCCACGTTAAACTGTAGGTCTAAGGTGGAGTGAAAAGCTTGACCTTCGTCAGAATGAACAATTCGGGCATTTTTTGCCTTTCTTGAAATAAAAATAAATGCTGTTTTTGAAGACATTTTATATGAGATGATTGACAAAAGTAAATAGACACTTTCGGTTTGGCTTTAGAGTAATTTTTTTATTATACATATATTCCTTGTTTGTATTTCTTATACTATTATTATTTTTTTATTTTTATTATCATATATATTCCATCGTTTGTATAGAATGAACTGTTGTATATTTATTTTCTATATAATTCGTGAAATTAATTCCAATAATTCGTCTAAATAAACAGAATGATGTACTGGTGTTTTATTTAATTCGGTTTAATTGTATTTCTTTTATTGTTAATATCGTGATTCGTTTAAATAATTAGTTCTCTTGCTGAACAAATTTGAGGAGAAAGTCACTGTTGCCTTTAATAAATAAATAAATAAGTGGCAACTCATCTAAATAAATTAAAATAAATGGTGGTATCTGCCAAACTTCCTTATATAAATAGAAACAATAACTGATAACTCATCTAAATAAAAATTAAAATAAGTGAGGCAATCTGGCAACTCACCTTAATAAGGTACACCTGAACATAATTAAAATAAAAAACAATAATTGATAACTCATCTAAATAAAAATTAAATTAAATGGTGCAAGCTGGCAACTCACCCTAATAGGGTACACCTGAACATAATTAAAATATATATGGGTATCTGGCAACTCACAACCCTCTATATAACAGCTGCTGGGCCCCTGGACTTTCATTGTACTCCTTGGTTCTCTACTTCTTCTACTACTTCTTTCACCACCTTTCTCTACAAAAAAAAAAAAAATGGTGTCAATAATCCAGCAGGGTTGAAAGCACCTTAAACAGAAAAAAACAAAACAAATTGTACGACGGACTCCGGTGGAATAAAGAACTCTCTCCTCTCTCCTTCTTAGATTAGGGCTTAGGTTAGGCTTCCCTTTGGAGGGGTGAGGACATCCGACCTTCTCCCCCAAAGATCCTCCTCCTTCTCCTCCTTTCTCTCCCTCACTTAGGTTATGGTTACCCCTTTGGTGGGAGGTCATCCTCCCTTCTCCCCCAAAGCTCCCTCCCCCTCCCCCCTTTGCAGCATTGACTTGTTGCATAAACCTTCCCCCCTTTGCAGCATTGATTTGTTGCATAACGCCCTCCCCCTTCATTGCATCTTGGGGGATAACCCCTCCCCCTTGCTGCATAACCTCTTGCAACATCCCCTTCCCCTTTGCACCATTGATCAACATTTGCAACATTCTTGTACGCTCTCATTTTGCGGTCATACTACTGCCTTCTTTCATTATTATCTGTAGTTGTTGCCTTGTTTACTTGAAAAGATTCGTTATTAAGGATTGGTATTTCCAATTAATATGTAAAGTTATCATTGTCTAATTTATATGATACGGACTACCTTAAGTTAATTCAGTAAAAATTCACCCCGTACTCGAGTCGCCCAAGACTGGGGCCTCATTTAGATCGCTCGAACCACGATCAGAGGCGGGGTCGGATTACCAATATTAGTTGGGGTACGCTCCTTAAAGATTGGTAATCCAAAATTCCCACACCTAGAATGAGTGTGATATGCAAGAAGTTGTTAAGGGTTTTGTGGTGGTGCGGCAGAGAAAACTGTTGAAAGTGAATGTGGGTAAGAGCACTTTCTGATTGCGAGGGAGAGGAAAATTCGGATGATGATGGTGAAACACTATAGGTGGTAGTCTTTTAAGTATCTGTAATGTGTACTGAACAAAAGCGGTATGTGTGTAGAAGTTAATAGTAGTGTGAATCAAAGAAGAATTTAAGAAAGGTGGTGGGTGCGCTGAAAGTGGTTGTGAGAAAGTGGGGACTGAATCGAGATACTGTAAAATGTTTACAAGAACGCGTGTTAGTACCAACACTTTTGTATGGGTGTGAAACATTGACAGCATGAAACGAAGAAGTTAATAGTAAGATCGGCTAAAATGTATAACATGAGAAGTGTGTGTGGCGTGCGTCGGATTCTACAGATCTACAGACGCTAAGGCTAACAAAGACCCTAATATCCACTCTAAGGTTAGCCCGAGAGAAAGAAGAGAGTAGGAGGTTAAAAGAACAGAATAGAGGAGAGAATAAGGGGTAAAGTAAGTAGCAAAACCTATCATTCGTGGGTTAACATTCATTCAGAAAAAGAGAAAAAGACTCGTCATCATCCGCCGGCCACTGCCGACAAGTCGAAGAGAATAGGAAAGGGGTGATTAAAAGAAGTAAAATAAGAACGCTTACAAGCCATGCAAACACAGTTTTAACTCAAAAAAACACTGTCATACCATGCAAAGTACAGACACGCAAGTAAAGAGAGGATGAGAAAAGAGAGAAAAAAGTATGAAGAGTATAACAAAAAGTGAGTTAGTTTACGTTATGAACTACATCTAAGCTTGGAGTCTAATTTTTTTTTTTCTTTTAATAATATAAATTTAACGCTGGCATATCACACGCTGCCATGTCACAAGCTGGTATCAATCATCAACAGACTCAAACCTCGACTATCACCCCTAGAGCTCTTGTTGTTTATTGTTTTATTATTTTAAACGACGTTAATATTTTTAAAATGTCTATCTAAACGGTTCTTAAACATATTAACACTGATAGAGTTCACGACGGACGCGGGAAGATTATTCTTTATCAATTACTTTAAACGTACAAAAGATTTTAGCGATGTTAGTAATGAAACGCCTACCACGTAATTTAAATCCGTTATTACGAGTATTGCTATTATCGAAAATGAACACTTTGTCAAAATTTATGCTATCGATTTTATTAAGGATTTTGAAAACTTCACTAAGTTCCCCCCTTAGTCTTCTAGTCTAGAGTGAATGCACGTCTAACTCTTTAATCCTATCTAAGTAAGACTTGTTGCGTAGTGACGGAATTAGCTTCGTGGCGCGTCACTGAACTATTTCCAACCTATCAATATCCTCACGCAAATATGGGCACCAAAACTGAACGGCATATTCTAAGTGAGGCCTGACTAGGGACTTGTAGAGGGGCAATATAATATTCTTCGATTTAAATTCGAAATTACGCGCTATGAAGCCGAATATCCTATTAGCTTTTGCGCAAGACTCCAGGCACTGACTGTCTATCATCCATCGTGTACGTGTAATTGTTGTTACGAGAACCTATATGCAAAACTTTACATTTGTCTACGTTAAATTCCATCTGCCACTTATCCGTCCAATCCATAATCCTATTTATGATACATTGTCTTGGAGCCTATTTCTCTCGTCCACGTTAAGAACTTTACTGCCTATTTTAGTATCGTCCGCGAAAATAGCAATGGGTCTAACAATGAACCCTGAGGGACACTGCTACCCACATCCGGCCACCCCGATTCCCTACTATTAAGAACGACCCTTTGTTTCTTGGCACGAAGCCATTCTTCTAATCAGTTAGCTACCTGACCGCGTATATCGTGCGCTTTAACCTTCGCAATTAATCTTCTATGCGGAACTGTATCGAACGCTTTTTTAAAAGTCTAAATAAGTAACGTATTCGTATTCGTGCACTATTTCGTTATAAAACCCTAACAAATTAGTTAAACAAGTTTTATGGCGTCAAAACCCATGTAGGAATAATCCCCGCTTCCAATGACTTATTAAATTTTTTGTTAATGAGCCTACGATAACGTCTTTCAAATCATTCATATGTCTAGGATAAAGTGCGTCAGGGCCTGGAGCCTTGCGAACTTTTAGCTTATCGATGTAATGCGCAATCTCACCCTCGTAAACAGTTATTTCATTCAAAATAGTCTCGCTACTAAATGGAACGATATCGTCCACGTTGGGGACATTATTTACGTCTTCTACGGTGAAAACTGTTGCAAAAAAGTTATTAAAAATACCCGCCATCGCCTGAGCGTCGGAAGCCAAAGCTCCGTTAGCGTCCACGAGAGGGCTTATGTTATCTTTTATCGGCTTACGATCATTGACGTAGTCAAAAACTTTTTCAGATTGTTTACTATCCGCAGCTACAAGTATCTCAAAATTACGCTTAGCATTCCTAACAGATCTTTTAACCTGACGCCTAAAGCTCGATATATCTATTAAAGTTAGCTACCTTGCCATTGCGCTTATTAAGTAAGAAATCGTGTTCAGAAGTCAGTGGAAGTGAAAACTGAGAAAGAAGTGTGCTGAAGAGGTTTGGACATGTTGAAAGGATAGAAAAGATGACACAATGGTCAAAAGAGAGTATAAGAATGTTCGCGAATGTAGGAGGAGGAGAGGAAAGCCGAGATGATGAATGAACATGCTGGATGATTGTGAGGAAGCGTGGACTTCATCTGGGTCATGCACGAGAGGTGGCTGCAAGTCGGGTGGAATGGAGGTTTGTTAGATGTATGTAAGCTCGGGAATTTCTTATTTTTGACAAGGGCTGGAAGCGCCGCTACGCATGGCATATGAAGCGGCCTCGTTGTGGAATTTTGCCTTTTGTAGTGTTTTCGGGTTGTTTCCCTCCTCCTCCACACCCAAAATCCCTGAGAAATGAGATTTTTTATATTGTATGTGTGTATATCCGCGATACTTCTATTTAGTGTTTTTGCGAGAGAGCCCAAATAACATTTGGGAAAAGAAATCTTTTTCGAATCAGCCTCTGAAAACCCTCTCTATATAACAAGTTTTGGGACTGGAGGCGTTTTTACAATCGAAAGAAATAACTTTATAAGTCTAATAAAAAAGTTTTTCTATCGTTAAACTTTCGAATTGTTATACAAAATAAAAATGTGCATATATGAATACGTTTGGTACATATCGCCAAAATTTTATATATAATACACCTTTCAACCTTTCAAATGTTCCGTGCGATGATTCCTCATTTCATGAAGGTCAAACTTGTCGCCCCTTCTCTCGAGTTCGCCTGGTGAAGTCGTGAGTTCGTTTCTTTTTACTCTCCATCTCACATAGCCAGGTACGCCCCGCTCATCGGAGATTGTTCTGAGCCAGGCGTCTAATCTTCTTTTGAAGATGTCCACCGCAACACCACTCGTGTTCCTTTGGTCTTTGGGCAGCTGATTAAACAGTTTTGGTCCTCTCACAACAAAACTATTTTCTTTCAGGGTTAAGGATGTTCCCTGTCTCGCCTTTAATTTGGGAACACGACACAGTCTTCCTTTTCTACTTTTCACTGTTGTTTGGGGAGTTACAGGGTTCAGAGTAAGATCAGGGACTAGTTTCTGCATTATCTTCCAAGTGTAAATAATGGTGTATCTCTCTCTTCTCCTTTCCAGTGAATATAGGTTTAATTCGCGTAACCTTTCCCAGTAATTTAGTTCTTTGCACCCCTTGATCTTGGCTGTGAAGCTTCTCTGAATCCCTTCTAGCTGTCTAATGTCTTCTTTTTTATATGGGGATGTTAGGACCGAGCAGTATTCCAATTTGGTTATGATCAGTGTTTTCAGTAGAGGAATCATTATGTTCGTGTCTCTTCGTTTAAAGGTTCTCAGTATCTTCCCAATTATTCTCTTTGCTCTGTTTATTGCTATCTTATTTTGTGTTTCAAATTTCGCATCATCAGTCATTACAACTTCTAAATTTTTTGCTTTAGAATTTCTCTGAATTTCCTGTTTGTTTTGAGTATAATATTCCATGGATTTTAGGTCTTCACTTTTTTCATACCGTAACAGTTGAAATTTCTCAGTGTTAAACTTCATATTGCTGTCTTCCGTCCACTTGTAGATTCTGTTCATGTCCGTTTGTAGAGATCCTATATCTTCTGGGTTTCTTATTTTTCTACTGATCGTATATATATATATATATATATATATATATACACACACACACACACACACACACACACACACACACACACACACAAACACACACATATATATATATATATATATATATATATACACCCTCTTTTTCTCTTTTTCATGATGGGATTGAACTCAGAATGGTCCCTTGAGGTTTTTTTATGATGCACACAGACCGTGCATGAAACAAGGAACTCTTCTAAAATTAAATCCACTATAGTCTGAATAAGTAATGGTAAATGACGAACACAAGTTTTTTTTCTTTTACATGATGTTAGCCCGACGTGGGCAACGGGTCACTCGCAAAGAGGCCCCAAGGCTCCAAGGACATATTATATGCCTTGAAAAGTGGACGCTCAATTTCTGTCAGTTGAGGTTTAAATTTTGGTTTTTGGCTAAAAATACAGCAGATAGCTGGTGAGGGAAGCTATATTTTTGGGCCTCTTTGCGAGTGACCCGTTGGCCACGTCAGGCTAACATCATGAAAAAGAAAAAACCTAGTGTATGTCATTTACCATTACTTATTCAGACTATAGTGGATGTAATTTTCCCAGTAGAGTTCCTTGTTCCATGCACGGTCCGTGGGTATCATATATAATATAATTTAGGGGTGGTCGAAGTTGGTACCAGAAAGCGAATAAACATCCAGTAGTTGTCGTTTCATCTATGAAATGTGAAAATCACAAAGAAATGCATTTTGATAAAAGATCAGAATGCGAATTTAGCTTTTAAGTTTTTAATTTTTTCTGTTGTCGCTTCATGCGTAAAATCCTGTATGCGGCATACGCGCAACCAAAACAAAGCAAACCCAAAATTATTAACTTGTTTCTATAAGCATAAATATCAACGTTTTATCTGTATTTTTATATAATTATTAATTATGCATCTTTATTAAAAAATAATGGTAAAATATTATATTTCCTGTGACCGTTCACGCTTATTTCTTACATATTGCTATTCGCATTAACACTTTTCATTATGTTTCAGATTTTCCGGTGTAAATAATGCCGAAAGCGAAAACAAGACACCTGACCCGAAAGAAAAGTGAAGAAAAGTATGGAGGTGGTCCTTGTAAATTATTAATGACCGAACCAAGCACTTACAGGCAGCTGATTCAATACTATTATGACCTTAATCATGCTAACCCTGGCGCAGATTTTTGGGCCTTAGTGCAGCAAGTTAGCAAGGATTTAAAATCCATTTGGTCTTCAGTGAATCCAAGGCTGCCTTTGATTAATGACCAGTGGCGGCTCGTGACTTTCAGTTATGGGGGTGCTGCCTCAGAAATTGCGAATTGTGTCGATTATATATATATATATATATATATATATATATATATATATATATATATATATATATATATATGAGAGAGAGAGAAAGTCGAATAGATAAATAGATAACTACTCAGTCATAAAAATAAGTAAAATAATATCATAAAATCAATTATAGGGTACTTACGCTTAACGGGTAATTTCGAATTTGCCAAAAAATTTATTTATAAACAAATTCCATTCTTCTGTTTTTATTCTGAGCGAAAAAATATTCTAAGAAATGAAAGCTATATATTGTAAATAATCCAATTATTATATAATTAACTTCAATCTCACGACAAAAAATAAATGATAACGAATCATTGATAAATGCAATTCGGAAATTAAATTTCGAATTAGCAAACGATACAGCAACACAACTACCACGTCAAACAAACAAATCGGCACTGCTCTGTCCACAGTGCTTTGGATCCTCTTAAACCCGCGATTCTGACTCGCTCTTCGTACGTCCGCCACCGAGGTTTCAAGCGTTTCGAACAAAATCTGGAACTGTTAAGTACACAGTTCCACGGGAAGGCTGAAGCTAATCTGGAACTGTTAAGTACACAGTTCCACGGGAAGGCTGAAGCTACTTTCGTGATTCATTCGTTCGGCATTGAAATAGTTTAAGGAAAAAAGGATATAATCTGATTTAAAAACTCAAAGTTCATTGAAAAAAAACAATCAGAGAGGCTATTTTAAATATTTAAATATAAAGATCATAAGATCATGGGGGTGCTGCAGTTCCGCAGTGTCTACCGACGAGCCGCCCCTGTATAATGACAAATCCATTGACAGAAAGGTTAAAGACCTACTCACTCTTGTGAAAGACATTAATCGCAAGCATGCTAAGGCAAGTGTCAAGCGAAATCTGGATGCTAACTTGGACAAACTTTTTGATATTTCTGCCTGTTCCTGTTCTTTGGATATTTTGCTTTGCAGTGATTCAAGAGTATACTGTAAGAAGGACAAGTGTACACAAGAAAATCATCATCTGTGTTTGCCCTCGAAATGCAAAGGTGCCACTTGAAGAAAGAGCATACCTTCGTGATCAGCGATCCAAAACAGGTCGTAAGGGTGCATACCAGCTGTCTTCAGTGGACACAGCTGCTGCCAAAAGAGACAGGAAGGCCAAACAAGGACAGCAACATGTACTACCTCAGGAGGAAGTTGAGCTAGTAGGATCTTTCATACAGCCTACAGAGTTGCCTGGACTTACAAGCAGTTCATCTGGTGGCGAGGTTAGTTTCCTTTTATTTATATTAATTATATATAATTATAAATAAATAAATAAATAAATAAATAATTTAAATAAATAAATAAATAAAAATAAATTAAATAAATAAATAAATAAACAGAAAACGCATTAATATTTTCCATTTATTTTCAGGAAGGAGAAGATGAATGGCAGCCTAGGACGAGGCCTTCAGGAGACTACAGCCTTTTAAAGTTTCACAGATATGCTATGGAACTTGTCAGAGGTGAATGTTCATCAAATCTGGGCGCAGCTCTTGGGAATGCTTTGCTCCATGAAATCAAACACCTACTGAGACCTGAAGTTGACATCAATCACATCATGATTGACAAGTGCAAATTAGACAGGGCCAAAGCCCAAATTAGGGTAGTTAGTGAGGGTGTGGAATCAGAGAAAAAGAGACAGCTCATTTATGTTGGTGTGGATGGGAAGGTTGACGAGAATACCATGACTTACAAAGAAATAGAGACAAAGTGGGCAAAGGTGGGCAAAGGTGGGCAAAGGTGCGCAGAAGATATCCAGGATGAACCTCAGGTACAGTTTGAAGTTGTGGAAACTCCAATCATTGAAGGCTACATTCCAGAGGAAGTACTGAAAGACCTCAGTCATGATCAAAGGCTTCTGTATGAGTATTGCAGAGGGATCGGATCAGGAAGAGTAGATGACAGATGGGCTGCTTGGAAGATTGGTCCACTTAACCATGCAAGATGGTTAACGCTTGCCATACTTCTTTGTTTGTACACAAGAGACAACAGACCAAACCTGAATTTGAAAAGTTGGTCCATTACATTGTTCGAGTTTATGCTCCTGCATGGTTTGAGATAAAGGCATCCTCTAAGCTGCATGATTCTCCTCGCATCCTCTTCTCTGCTATACAGCCGACTGAGGCTGATTCCATTTGATGATGTGAAACGCATTGTAAAGCAGAACATCCAGGGTAATGTTTTCTGCCTCCGACCTGAGAACATTCTCTATGCCATGGTGAAAGATGATGAAGACAGAATCAGGAATCTTGGGCTTCAGACTATACTCACTCTCAGACAGGTAAATTTTGCGCTTCTTGTAATTTTTTTTTTTTTTTTTTTTTGCCAAAGCTGAGTTATTCTCCAAAAAATATGGAAAAAATATTATAATTGTCACTTTAAGTGGGTAATTTGTTTGTATTATTGAAACGGCAATATTTGAGTACTATTTTTCATTTATATTTATATTTTCATTTATATTTTCATTTTCATTTTTCATTTATAGAATGGAGAGCAACCAGGAAGCAGGGAAGAAAATTCCCCAGGTGAATTGGAATGCAAATCACTGGCATGAGCTCATCGACCTCTCTAACCCTGATGTCATGGAACCACCTACCACACAGCACCTATCTGATGAAGAAATCCAGTCATTCATGGACACTAACACTAAGCCAGACATTCCAGACTTGCCTTCTCACTCTCAGAGTGTTGAGAGGAGTGTCAAATTAGTGACAGAGGCTTCCCATACCGTGTACGGGTTCGAAACTCGTCACAGATGTATCCTTACTAAAGTACCGAGCAGGAAGATGCGTCCTGCATTTATGCCAAAAGGACATTATTCTCAATCTTATGATGATTTATATGAATAGTTTTTCTTTTTACATGAGAACATGTGATTTTTTTGGATTTATCACCTTTTGAAAGTATTTTTTCAAGTTTTGTAGCCAAAATATGTGAATAAATTGGCAAAAATGCATATTTTTTCAAAGAAATTTTATCATTTTACACTTAAAACACATGATATACATTTGGCATTGTCTCCTCTTGGGATAGAAAATGATATTGAGTTGCTACATCTATAATTAGTTAATATTATATCTTCAAAAATGACGAGTTTACCTATCGCGTATGACGAAAATTGGGTCAAAAACCATAACAAACTTTAATTGCAAATCCGCAAGCAGGCCTTATCTGTTTGCTCTAAAAAATTTTTGGGGTTAATTTCTCAACCAAACCTAACTACTGGGCACTTATTCACCTTGCCATTTCAAAACATGTGGAAAATCAACCCGCCCTAAATTATATATATACACACACTGTGTATATATACAGTATATATATAAGGAGGAAATTGTAGACACCAATCGACTGGGGGGAGTACTTCGAGAGGGATGATAGGTAGGAGACAGGGAGTGCTGGAACTCTCGTTTCTCCTGTCACTGTCCTCCTTAGCTGATCTTTTTCCCTGCCTCATTTACCTTGAGAACAGTCCAGCATGCTTTCAAATACACTTCTCCCTCTATTCCTCACAACAAGTACATGCATCTTACACACTACACATTCTTTTTAAAATTAAAAAGAAAGTAGTTTTTAACAGCTCCGGAGACCTTGATTTCGACTCCCTCTTTTTTCTTTTTTTGGGGGTCATTTTTGCAGGCATTCGCCCTTGGGCCTCTCCTTCCTCTTCCTGTATAAAAAAATATGTATCGCTAAAAGTTACTTTCGCTCCTATTGGGTGCTATCTTTTGTATCGCTTTTCTCCTACACGGAAAATAGCTACTACTTTGCTGTAGATGTTTTCTGTGTTCGATTTAGGTTAGGTTAACCTAACCTAACCAAATCTAACCCAACCCAAAATAAAATAAAAAAAATACTGGGTGTGTAAAATCCTGAGGTAGCACGAGGTAGTAGTAATTTGATTTTAAGTTTTCAATTAAAATTCTAACACGACTGAAATTTGAAAAAATAATCATTATATAGGATAAAAGAGCACATTCTCTAAACTGTTTAATGGAACCCCTCCCTACCTTAACGCGAGTGTAAGTGATTAAAAATGTTTAAAAAATAAAAGAAATCACATGTTGGAACTAATGTAAGTTTAATGTCAACCAACGTAACGTTTAGCGATAGGCTAAAACAGGTATAGATGCCTCACCGGGAGAGATGCCCCACTGGCGTCCTTCTGTTCAGCTGCAGGGCGCATGCGTTCCAAACAGTGACTGTTTAGAGCAGTAAGTCCGAATGAAACGCATAGGTGGTGACTCTCGGCGTGGAATCTTTTTTTTTTCGACTTTGTACTGGTTTAAAAGTAAGTTCTGTTTTTCACAGTGACGAAGTTTCTACTGCGGTTGCTATATACTCGCACTTGCCTAGCCTAGTATATGTAATCTAAATGAAAACTACTATGATGTATCTTGGGTACACAGATAATGTTATTATATGGTAGGGGGAGGGCGGAAAAATATAGGTGGAAAAATATAGGTGGAAAAATAACTTTCTATAAGGTAGGTAAGTAATTCTTTTGGTGGGGCATCTGTCCCCCAAGTCCAGGGGAGAGATGCCTCGATTAGAAATTTTTTAAAAGGATTGTAAGGCAAAAACCATTATGTATAATTTTTTCCTTTTGAGGTAATGATTTGTACTATGTCACAATAAACTTTTATTTTAGCGAAGTGTTTTGTTTTTCATAAAAAAATCAAAACGGAAAAACTGGGGCATCTATACCCGTTTTACCCTATATATATATATATATATATATATATATATATATATATATAAGCAGAAAGCCACAGACAAGAAGGAAAGAAACATCCATCATGTTGGAGAGGAACTATATTTTGTACAATGCAACGTTTCAAGCACAAACTATTCCTCTTCAGGCAAAAAAATTCTAAAAAGTTAAAAACAAATATTAAAAACCATAATGACAAATATAAAATACAAAATAATGTAGGGAAAAACCCAAACTAAAAATCACAAGCTTTTAAAACACTAAAAATGAAGTCACACACTAAAAAGAACACACCTTAAGTCTAAGTAGCACAGATTCCGAGCAAACTAATACAACAGAAGCATCTAAAAACAAGTAGAGGTTGGTTGTTAAAAATGTTCAGTTAAGACGGACGGGAACGGATGAATTATCAGAAATGAGCGAAGGGGAGAGAGTTTTAATATATAATGATTCTAAAAGTCTTAAAGTTTGCTCACACAGAGCGAATCTAAAATGTTAAAATTAGCTAAAGTTATATCCACTTTGCATTGAATAACATGGCTGCGTATAGCTGAAGCTTCTTTAGCTTCTTTAGTTCAGATATACGCAGCCAGCCATGTTATTCGATGCAAAGTGGATATAACTTTAGCTAATTTTAACATTTTAGATTCCGCTCTGTGTGAGCAAATTTTAAGACTTTTAGAATCATTATATATTAAAACTCTCTCCCCTTCGCTCATTTCTGATAATTCATCCGTTCCCGTCCGTCTTAACTGAACATTTTTAACAACCAACCTCTACTTGTTTTTAGATGCTTCTGTTTGTATTAGTTTTGCCTCGGAATCTGTGCTGCTTAGACTTAAGGTGTGTTCTTTTTAGTGTGTGACTTTCATTTTTAGTGTTTTAAAAGCTTGTGAATTTTTTAGTTTGGGTTTTTCCTTACATTATTTTGTATTTTATAATTGTCATTCATTGTCATTCATTATGTTCTTTTTAGTGTGTGACTTTCATTTTTAGTGTTTTAAAAGCTTGTGAATTTTAGTTTGGGTTTTTCCCCTACATTATTTTGTATTTTATATTTGTCATTATGGTTTTTAATATTCTGTTTTTAACTTTTAGAATTTTTTGCCTGAAGATGAGCATAGTTTGTGCTTGAAACGTTGCATTGTACAAAATAGTCACCTCTCCAACATGATGGATGTTTCTTTTCCTTCTTGTCTGTGGCTTTCTGCTTAAATTGAAATTGAAGCTTGCCAGAAGCGGCCTTCACCATATAAAGGGTGATCCAGAGAAATGGGACCCAAAAGAAACCCCTGTAACTCTTAAAGTATAAGTCCTTTTATAAAATCATATGCATCATTCGAAAGAGGATAGTTACAAGTTTGTACAGGATTGTATAGGTTTTGACAATACAGACAAGATAAGTACAAAACAAAAAAAAAGTGTTAGTTAAAACTAACCCTTCAAGATGACTGCATGGACTGTGGAACAGCTGCGTTTCATAACTGAGCAATATTATGAGCATGGAAGAAGTGTAGTTTCAGCTCAAAGATTTTTCAAGACAAATTTCAGATGTCAAAATCACCTAAGAGCTGAAACTACACTTCTTCCATGCTCATAATATTGCTCAGTTATGAACGCAGCTGTTCCACAGTCCATGCAGTCATCTTGAAGGGTTAGTTTTAACTAACACTTTTATTTTGTTTTGTATCTTATCTTGTCTTGTATTGTCAAAACCTATACAATCCTGTACAAACTTGTAACTATCCTCTTTCGAATGATGCGTATGATTTTATAAAAGGACTTATACTTTAAGAGTTACAGGGGTTTCTTTTGGGTCCCATTTCTCTGGATCACCCTTATATATATATATATATATATATATATATATATATATATATATATATATATATATATATATATATATACATACAGGGTTTCATAACATGTGGGAAGCACTTTCAGGATGGATTCAGGACCTGAAAACAATTAAAAGAGTCTATATAAACATATGCCCGAAATCGCTTGGTTTCCGAGTTACAGTCCGTTGTGTGTTCCAGCAAGTATTCGCCTTACCCTTAAAGGAAGTGCTCAAAATGACCGCCTTGCGCTTGAATACACGCCTGAACACGCCTCGTCATAGATTGCCTGACACGTTCAAAAATTCCAGGTATTGCTCGGATTTTCTGGCATCCTTGTTCTACACGTTGGCGAAGCATTTCAACGTTGTCAATGGGTGTCACGTAAACGATGGATTTCAGATGACCCCACAGGTAAAAATCGAGTGGATTCAGGTCCGGGGAGCGAGCAGGCCACGCAATGGGTCCTCCACGGCCTATCCATTTATCAGGGAAATGGTCATCCAAATACTTTCTGGCTACTCGACTAAAATGAGGCGGAGCGCCGTCATACATAAACCACATACAACGTCGGACACGAAGAGGAACTTCATTTAGTAAATCGCTTAAATCATTCCTTAAAAAATTGGAATAGGATTCTCCTGTTAATCTTTCAAGCAAAACAAAAGGACCGATTAAGTTGTCGCCAATAAGTCCTGGCCGTACATTGATACTAAATTGTTGTTGGTGCCTTGACGGGATGATGGCATGCGGATTCTCTTCGGCCCAGTGATGAGTGTTGTGAAAATTGATCACGCCATTTCTTGTGAAGGCAGCCTCATCAGAAAATAACACGGAGATAGAAAAAGAGGATCGCGAGCACACTGTTGAAGGAATCAAGTACAAAAAGCCTCTCGTGTTGGGAAATCAGCTTCAGTAAGGCCTTGTACTCTCTGAAGGTGATATGGGTAAAACTGTTGTTCCCGTAAAATTCTCCAAACAGTTTTGTATCTTACACCTTCTGCTGCTGCTATCCTTCGGGTAATTACACCAGGATGTTCCTCCACGCGATTCAGGACCCGCTCCTCCAACTCAACTCTTCTGGCATGTTGAATGATCCTGTATCACCAAGACGCTCGTCAATTTTCTGAAAGGTTTTCTTATCTGGCAGACGGCGATTCGGAAACAGACGTCTTGCTTCGGCCGCATTACACTCGGCAAGTCCATACATGAGATGCATGTTTGCCATTTCTCTGTTTGAATAAGCCTCCATTCTCACTTCAAATGCACACTATCACTGAATAGCACAAAAACTTTTAAGGTTTTTTTCACTGGATTACACTTATTCACGGTAAGAAGTTACAAATACGAACAGTGAAACACCGCGATGCACCTCTGACTGACTGATGGCTCTACACTCAACGATATTGAAACATGTCATAGAGTGTACGAAACCTTACAATAGGCAAAACCATACATGAAATAAGTCTCGTACACACTCACAAACATTGTCGGCAAGCAGTGTTTGTGAACAGTTTGCGAAAAGAATTGCTAGAACACAAAACGGGCTGTAACTCGGAAGCAAAGCGATTTCGGGCATATGTTTATATAAACTTTTTTTCATTGTTTTCAGGTCCTGAATCGATCCTAAAAGTACGTCCCACATGTTATGAAACACCCTGTATATATAGGCATAAGTATAGAATCCGTGGTTAAATTATTTTTTTATGCTGTGCTGGTATATACTGTAGTCCGTGGTCAAGTTCAGAAAATGTAAATTTGTTCCTGTTTACGTCTTCTTGTTATTAATGTTTATTTGTTTCCTGCTGAGACCTAGTTTAGTCTGAATATTATTGTTGTAGTATGAGCATGTGATAATGCAGTGCTGTGATCTATCTACTTCTGAGTTGCCCCCAGTCAATTGAATGCCCGGTTAGGTCAATTGAATGCCCGGTTAGGTCAATTGAGTGCCCAGTTAGGTTAACTGTACGCCCTTGACGATTGGTTAGGTTAAGTCATGATATTTTCGTTAGTTTTAACGAAAATATCACGACTTAATCTAACCAATCATTAAGGGCTACAGTTGACCTAACCGGCCATTCAGTTGACCTAACCAGGCATTCAATTAACCGGAGGCCGCAATTTGTTTGTTTTTATTTAGTCAATATTGCAATCTTAGCTTTAAACAATAATGGCTGGTCGTCCTGCTGCTCCTGCTGTTAGAGTGCATGTAAACGAAATTCTTGACTTATTCTACAGAAATATCACGTTTAAAAACTTGTCAGACTTGCATTTTACACTTTGCATGTTTTAAATAAATATAACTACGCCGTTGTCCTGAATAATAATAATTTAACCAAGGATTCTATACTTACGCCTAATATATATATATATATATATATATGTTCCTTATATTTCATATTATTCAGTTTTCCTTCTGTGGGGCTTTGATTTTGTTTTAATTGTATGACTTTTTGAGTTCCACTCTCTTCACATAAAATCGATGCATTATAATTCTATCTTCGGTATACCATAATTATCTGGTCGCACATTTGCAGTGAATCACGTATCAGTATAATTATCTTATAGTCACCTTATATTAGTCTCATTTAGTAGGATTTTAGTGTGTAATTCGGAAACTAGATCGGACACAGTAACTGGCGTGTTTTATGCTGTCATCAGCATGCAATGATGAAATCACACTTAAAAATACCACTTTTGTTAACTGCCTGACTGTACCATAAACTGTGAAGCCAAACGCACAAATAATTTGCGACATATCGCCGTTTTATCGTTATTTCTGCATGAAATTTTCCAATGAATTATGAAAATATCCCAAAGCTGCAGATTTTTTTAAAATTACAGTCATGAAAAGTCTTAACTGTAGGTGAAATATGTGCTTGAAAGAAATACAATTGTACATTAAAAATACACGAAACATTACAAAGTGACAGAATATTTTTGTAATTGTACAATTAAAAAAATGAAGACTTTTTTTATGTTAAAAATGTATTTTTAAACTTATTGCGTTCAATGTATATTTTTTATTTTAAGATAAGTACAGTACGAATATATTATATAGACTTCCCTTTCGTTATTATATATATATGAAGATTATTTCACGAAAGTAACACGTGAAAAATATTTATGATGAAAAAAAAACCACGAAGGAAAGGAAACACAGAATGGTGCTCAAGCGCTTTCGTCTAATGACATCCTCAGGAACACTAAGTAAATAAAGAGTTCGAGACTATAATAGGTAAAAAAAAATATATATATATATAATAAATATAGCAATAAAAATTGTGGGAGGAACAATACAAATTTGTAAGGAGAAACTACCAATTTTAGCACTTTGCCCTTCTTGTCTAAATCCGTTCTGAACGAATTCAAAACAACACGATCAAATGGATTGTATACAACCAATTTTATAGATAATACCTGAATTATATATAGGTCACCAAAAAAAAATTATAAAAATAAAAATTGTAAGAGGAGCATACAAATTTATAAGGGAAAACTACCAAAGTTTTAGCACTCTGCTCTTCTTGTTTAAATCCGTTCTGAACGAATTCAAAACAACAGGATCAAGTGGAAAAAGACCTTGACTCATGTTAAAAAGTTATTTGTAAGTTGGATAATAGCAGACTCAAGAATATTTCTATGAACAATGTTGCTAGAGTGAAACAAAACTGAAGCATTATTCCACTCATTACAGTGGGATAACTCTGACAAATGGACAAAAAGGGCACTGGACGACTGTCCCGTTCTAACGAACTATTGATGCTGTTTTACACGCATATGCAAATCCTTTCCCGTCTGACCAATGTAAAAGGAATCACATTGTTTACAACTAATTTTATAGATAATGCCTGAGTTATTGGTAGGGCTATTTTTAACTATGATATTTTTCACAATATTGTTATATGAAAATACTACATTAATATTCAAAAGTTTAAGTACATTGCAATGCCTAAAAAGCCTGGAAAAAATGGAAGTACTAAAATATTCTTTGACAAAGTGCGAGTGTTATTATTTACACGATAGAAGGTTCGTTTTGCCTTGTTGAGACAAGATTCCATAAACGCAGGTGGGTAGCACAGATCATTTCCAATACCGTTGATTTTTTCCAATTCGGCATCCATGTATTCCGGACTTGCGATCCTAAGAGCGCGGAGAAACATTGAAGAAAATATGGTCTTCTTAATGGGGGTGTCATGTCCAGAGTAAAAGTGTACGTAGGACAAATTGTTTGTTTTTTCCGATAGATATTAAACTTAAAACCTGGACTTTCCCTATGTACACGCACATCCAAAAACGGGATTGAGTTGTCTTGTTCCACTTCTAAAGTAAACTTAATGGGGGGGAGTTGGTCATTTAACTGAAGGAGGAAGTCATCCAGGTCACGATTCATGGGCCAGATACACAAAATATCGTCGACGTACCGCAACCATGGGATGCCAACTCCCAGGATTCTCGGAATGTAAGTAATTTCAAAAAACTCCACATAAATATTGGAGAGGAGGGGCGACAAGGGGATGCCCATGGCCATCCCAAAAACCTATTGATAATACTCGCTATTGAAAGTGAATTTACAGTCTTTGATACAAAGTTTAATGAGCTCCAAAACGATGTGTACAGGTAGTGGCAGGTCGTAGTTATGCAATTCTCGGGAGAGAAAATCAAGCATATCGTCAATCAGCACTTTTGTAAATAATGAACAAACGTCAAAACTGATCAATCTATCGTTCATTTTTACATGTGAATGATAGATTGATCAGTTTTGACGTTTGTTCATTGTTTACAAAAGTGCCGATTGACGATATGCTTGATTTTCTCTCCCGAGAATTGCATAAGTACAACCTGCCACTACCTGCACACATCGTTTTGGAACTCATTAAACTTTGCATCAAAGACTGTAAATTCACTTTCAATAGCGAGTATTATCAGCAGGTTTTTGGGATGGCCATGGGCATCCCCTTGTCGCCCCTCCTCTCCAATATTTATGTGGAGTTTTTTGAAATTACTTACATTCCGAGAATCCTGGGAGTTGGCATCCCATGGTTGCGGTACGTCGACGATATTTTGTGTATCTGGCCCATGAATCGTGACCTGGATGACTTCCTCCTTCAGTTAAATGACCAACTCCCCCCCATTAAGTTTACTTCAGAAGTGGAACAAGACAACTCAATCCCGTTTTTGGATGTGCGTGTACATAGGGAAAGTCCAGGTTTTAAGTTTAATATCTATCGGAAAAAACAAACAATTTGTCCTACGTACACTTTTACTCTGGACATGACACCCCCATTAAGAAGACCATATTTTCTTCAATGATTCTCCGCGCTCTTAGGATCGCAAGTCCGGAATACATGGATGCCGAATTGGAAAAAATCAACGGTATTATAAGTACTTCCATTTTTCCCAGGCTTTTTAGGCATTGCTAATGTACTTAAACTTTTGAATATTAATGTAGTATTTTCATATAACAATATTGTGAAAAATATCATAGTTAAAAATAGCCCTACCAATAACTCAGGCATTATCTATAAAATAGGTTGTAAACAATGTGATTCCTTTTACATTGGTCAGACGGGAAAGGATTTGCACACGCGTGTAAAACAGCATCAATATTCCGTTAGAACGGGACAGTCGTCCAGTGCCCTTTTTGTCCATTTGTCAGAGTTATCCCATTGTATTGATTGGAATAATGCTTCAGTTTTGTTTCACTCAAGCAACATTGTTAATAGAAATATTCTTGAGTCTGCTATTATCCAACTTACAAATAACTTTAACATGAGCCAAGGTCTTTTTCCACTTGATCCTGTTGTTTTGAATTCGTTCAGAACGGATTTAGACAAGTAGGGCAAAGTGCTAAAATTGGTAGTTTCTCCTTACAAATTTGTATGCTCCTCCCACAATTTTTATTGCTATATTTATTATATATATATATATATATATATATTTTTCTTTTGTGACCTATATATAGTCTTGAACTCTTTATTTACTTCAGTGTTCCTGAGGATATCATTAGACAAAAGCGCTTGAGCACCATTCTGTGTTTCCTTTCCTTCGAGGTTTTTTTCATCATATATATATATATATATATATATATATATATGTGTGTGTGTGTGTGTGTGTTAGAACCCAGAATGGTCCCCTGAGGAACTTTTATGTTACACACAGACCGTGCATGGAACAAGGAACTCTTCTAGGAAAATTAAATCCACCAGAGTCCGAATAAGTAATGACAAATGATAAATACTATAGTTTTTCTTTTTCATGATGGAAGCCTAACGTATGCAACGGGTCACTCGCAAAGAGGCTCCAAAATATAGCTTCCCTCACCAGCTATCTGCTAAGCTATTAATGGGATAATAGTGGGTTTAATTTTCCGAGAAGAGTTCCTTGTTCTACGCACAGTCTGTGTGTAACATTATATATATATATATATATATATATATATATATATATATATATATATATCAAGAGAAATCCAATGACAAGGAGGAATGTAAATGCCATGAAAAGTCTTCTTTAATGCAACGTTTCGAGCATATGGGAATAAGTTGCCGAACAGGTAAAATTTTAAATAAAAAAGAAGCCTCTAGTATCCGGGAACATAGTATTGAATGTAAAACTGATGTCACTTTAGATAATTTTAAAATTCTCGGGTATAACTCTTGTTCCAACTCACTTAGAATTTTGGAATCTCTTTATATAAAAACATTGACCCCTTCTCTAAATGTTGATTCCTCAGCTGTCCCTTTAAATTTTTTATAATTCCCCCTTCCCAATTTATAACTCTCCAACCACCCAACCCATAGTATGTTCCATGTGTTTTGTTTTAAAATTACTTGTGCCTCGGAACCAGCAATGAAGGGTTAGTAATGTTATTCCATTGTATTAATTTCAAATTTACTATATGTAATTTAAAAATAGCTTTTTAAATTTCTTGTAATTTTATATGTAAATTTTAATAACTTTGAATTTAACCTTCTTTTAGTCTTTTTAAATTTTGTTTTTAAGAATTGGTCTTATAGAAACTGTTTTGTCTTGTTTTAATTGTTTATTGATTTTAATTTCATATTATTATTTAGCCTGAAGATGAGCATATTGCTCGAAACGTTGCATTAAAGAAGACTTTTCATGGCATTTACATTCCTCCTTGTCATTGGATTTCTCTTGAATATTAAATTGAAGCTTTTTAGAAGCAACCCGCATGAATATATATATGTATATATATATATATATATATATATATATATATATTATTTATAGAATATACATTTCCGACCCCGCAAGGGGGTTCTAAGCTCGTGCTCTTGAGTGCTCTTTGTGCTCGTTTGTACGTGCTTGTTCCTGGAGGTTTCACGTGCGCCCTCCCGGCCCTAGCACCCAAGGATGATGGGGCTCGACCCTGCAGTCCTTGTCATCCTTGGTCTTTTTCCACTTTGACTGTCCCCTCCACCCTTTCTTTTTCCTCTATCTTTCCTCTCACTTTTTCTTTGTTTTTCCGCTGAGATATGCCCTTTAAATAGAGGCGAATCGGTTCTTCCTGAACTAAAATAAAAAAAAAAATACATTTCCGTAGTTCATCACCCTCCACCAAGAAATTATTGTTGAATTCCTTGAAATGAAGATTTACGCAAACTATAGAATATTCCTTTATACTGAACAAGGTGTATTTAAATAAATGGTTCAGCAAGAAATGGTAACTCGTATTTATTAAATTAATATAGTCGAACAAATTTAACCATTTATAGACGACCAGGACAAATTGGTCGTTTGAAACACACGCATTCATAATTTAACCCTACAAAAGGTTCCTGTGTTAAAGGGTTAAGTACATTTGATTCAGTAATGTAAGTTTTATTATTAGTTTTTTGCGTAAAAACTTAAACAATGGTGGAACTGCGATAGTTTTAAACAAAACTGTAAAATCTGATTTTTTTTTCATATATTTTTGTCCCCGGTCTAAGCTTTAGTAGTAATGGCATCTGTTCAAGAGAGGGCGAAACTCGTAAAGTGGGTTCACGAATGTGGATCACTCATTAGAACCCAGTGATGATTTATGCGTAAATTAAACCTGTACCATACTGAAATCTTATCCGAGCGTGGGTAAAGAAGTTTACTAGAGAAGGCAGTTTCCAAAAAGGGAATTCCACAACAGACCAAAATATCCTCTCGGAAGAGTTACTGCTGCTCACGACAGGTATAGGGTAATTGCAATTTGTAATTAGGATTGATTGTAATTAATTTTTTTCATGTAATTGACTACCTAAAATTAATTGTAATTGTAATTAATGACATTAGGAAACCAAGGTAACTGATACAATTACAGTCGATTACTTTCAATTACACGAATATTAAATTCAACTGGTCATACTTATAGTTTAAATTACTTGCTCATCATGTCTGAGGGAGCTTTCTTTTGAAAAAAATATTCTTTTTATTTGAAATAAAATGTTCCGTTTATTTTGAATGTTCCTAACTAAAGTGCCAGTTTTTTGCCCTTATTATTTTGTTAAAGTAAATGCCACTTCTTTTGTCTTATATTAGTATTTTTTTAGTGCATTATCTTTGGTTTCATTAGACCATATCACAATGTCCATCGCCCATCGCAAGAACTGCTTGATGAAAAATATAGTTCCGTGCATAAAAAAAAAAAAGTATATTTTATTGACCTAATATTTTCTACTTTTCATTTATGATGATGGCCAAAACTGAAAATTGAATTGAAATACTAAGTAGAAAAGCATGACATAAATCAAATAGTGTGTATTTATGAAAAACGCAATTCTTTGTAAATGTAATTAATTACTTTAGTAAGTAATTGTAATTAACTATTTAATCATGTACAGTAATTGTAATTGAGAATATGTTAAGTAATTGTAATTAATTACATTGACAATTATATTGAGAAGCCCAAATAGACAATTGGGATAGCAGCAGATTAAAACCCACACCCATTGCGTAAAATCCTACACAAAGTTTTGAAATTGAGGTCTTACAATGTACAGGTTGCTCACCAGCTGAACGAAGATGATTACACACAAGACTTAGCAACCTACCAAACATTTATCGAAAGGATTGAAATTGATGATCGTTATTTCAAATCTCATTTTTAGCGACGAGACAACTTTCGATACCTCTGGTAGATTAAACCGCCGAAACTGCAGGATCTGAGAGGAACAAAATCCACACGAAACACAGATATGAGAGAGATTCGCCAAAGGTGAATGTTTGGTGTGCTTTGTTACGCGATCGCATTTACGAGCCGTTTCTTTGAATACAAAACCGTTAATGAAGAATCTTATCTCAGAATGTTAAGAGTTCTTTGTTCATCTCGTACGACAAACTCCAGGTCTAGTGAACATGCAGTGTATCAGCAGGATGGTACACTACCTCATTTTGATATTGCGCATATATTTCTAGATGAAACATTCCCAGGACGGTGGATTAGCCGGAAAGGACCTCAAGATACTCAGATCGTTCTGAGGACACGTCTCCTTTATATTTTTATCTTTGGAGATATATAAAAACAATATGCATATATACATGAATCTCACACACTACATAATCTTTTCAAAATTAAAAAAAAAATTGCATCAACTTCAAGAGTCTCGAAGTCCCCTGGGGAGAGGACCATAAATGTCCTCACTTCTGGCTTCCCAGCTGCCAATACCGGGAACGCAGACCTGGGTAGTGGGCTGGATCTGCTACCGCCCATTCGAGCTGTTCTGGGGCTCTACCTGATCCACTTTTCATTAATTTCTGCAACATTCCTAGCCTTTTCTCAAATTTTTAATCTGTTCAACACCACCCCTCCTCTAAACATCATCATCTTTTCCTCACTGAAATTCAGGTGTCTGGGACGACTGACAGTAACCCCTTTTCTTTACCCTCTTACTTTCTCAACACTTAATTTCACTCCAAAGGTGGATGTTACATATATGTATGCAATGACCAAACTTGTTCTCGTATTCTCGAACTCGAATCTTTTGAATTCCATACCCTCTGGCTACGGCTTACATACTAATATGAAACTAAATACATCTGCGCTGTTTATCTTTCCCCTAATTGTAATGACTATCCAAAATTCTTTGACTACCTCACTTCCAAAGTGGAATACATTCTATCTCACTCTCCCTTTGATAAAATCTCCATTTTAGGAGATCTCAATGTTCACCATCATCTTTCGCTTTTCTTCCATTTCAGTAACATCCCTGGTGAACTAGCTTACAAGTTTTCTATCCTAAATGACCTAGAACAGATTGTACAGCACCATACTCATATCCTCAATCGCCTTGGAAATAGGCCCAACATTTTGGAATTATTTCTCACCTCTCATCCTTCTTCTAATCTTCTTACACTGTGAAACTGTTTTCTCGGTTGATCTCCTCAGACCACAATCTTCTATCTGTTTCCTGCCCTATAGCTCCAATCCGGCCTTTGGATCCTCTCAAAAGGAGGCACCTTTGCCACTTTGGCGCCGCTGATTGGGAGGAACTTAGGCAGTACTTCTGTGATTTCCCGTGGAATGATTACTGCTTCCGTGGCTGGGGCCTTTCCGAGTGTGCGGAGCGCATCACAGAGGTGATTCTCTCGGGCATGGAGGCGTAATTTCCACATTCTATTCCTACTACTAATGCAAAACACCTTGGTTTAACTTTACTCGTTCGAATGCTATCCGCAAAAGAGAGGAGACTTTCAGAAGGTACCGTCGCCATCCAACTCCTGACTCTTACTCAGCTTATATTTCTGCACGCAATCGTGCAAAATCTGTTCTTCAACTCGCCAAAAATTCCTTCATCAGACAAAAATGTGAAAACCTATCGAATTCAAATTCTTCTCTCTTTCTGGCATCTAGCTAAGAACCTCTTCAACAACTTTACTTCCTCCTCTTTTCCTCCACTTTTCCATTCCGGCGGCTTAGTTGCCGTCTCTTCTCCTGGCAAAGCTGAACTCTCCGCTCAAACTTTCGCTTCCAACTCAACTGTGGATTATTCCGGTGCTGTTCCTCCATCTCCTCCTCCCTCTGACTTTATTATTTATAAAGTCAGAGGGAGGAGGAGATTACTGAGGAGGAGGAGGAGATTACTGTTACAGAATTACTGTAGAATCTCTTCGAAAGATGTTTTTTTTCCCTGCCCTATCTGGGCTCAACTCTAGGAAGGCGTATGGTCCCGATAGTATTCCTCCTATTGTTCTTGAGAACTGTGCTTCAGTGCTGACACCCTGCCCAGGCAAACATTTTCGTCTTTCTCTCTCACCTGGCACTTTTCCTTCCTGCTGGAAGTTCGCTTCCACCCTCCAACTGTCGTCTAATTGCTTTGATTTCTTGCCTTTCTAAAATTTTTGATTTATCCTTAATAGAAAGATTCTTAAACTCCTCTCTTCCCACAATCTTTTTTCAGATCGTCAGTATGGGTTCCGCAAGGGACGCTCTACTGGCTTTTGTTAGAGTCTGGCACAAATCCAGGGATTCCAAACTGCCCTCCTTTGGTTTCTATCTTCTTTCTGTAGCTTCATCTCTAATTTTCTTTCTGGCTGATCTATGGCTGCGGTTGTAAATGGTCACTGTTCTTCTCCTAAAGCTATTAACAGTGGTGTTCCTCAGGGTTCTGTCCTGTCACCGACTCTTTTCTTTATTTATTAACGATCTTTTGATTCGCAATTCCTGTCCTATTCACTCCCATACCGAGGTTTCACTCTTCACTTCTCCACCCGCTTCCCAAAGCATCCCTCTCAACAGTCATTCCATGATTCACGTAGGACGGCTGTGGAGCACCGACCTCTGATCTTTCTGCTATTTCTGATGGGGCACAGAAAACCTTGTGGTTTCAATGCTTCAAAAACTCTGTTCTCCATCTGTCTACTCGTCACAATCTCCCACACGACTATCCCTTTGCTTTCAACAACACACAACTCAATCCTTCCTCTTCTCTTAACATTCTTGGAGGTTCCTTTTCGTGATCTTTTCTGGAAAAGATGTACTCTCTTTCCAAAACAGCTTCTAAGAAGTTAGGTGTGCTGTTCCGCCTCCGCAGTTTCTTCACCCTGCTCAATTGCTGTCTCGTACAGGGGTCTTGTCCGCCCTTGTATGGAGTATGCTTCTCACAGTATGGGGTGGCTCAACCCACACAACAGCCGTACTTGACCGGATGGCATCAAATGCTTTTCGTCTCATCATTTTCCCGCCTTTTACTGATTGTCTTCAATCCCTCTCTCTTCGCCGCAATGTTGCCTTACTCTCTCTTTACTATCGCTATTATAACGGACACTACTCTTTTGAACTCTCTAACTGCATGCCTCATCCTTTAAGGAGAACACGCAGCACCAGATTTTCAACACAATCTTATTCCTTTTCCGTCCAACTCTCTAACGCAAGGGTTAATCGGCATTTTTAATCTTTCATCTACTCAGCCGGTAAACTCTAGAACAATCTTCCTCAATCCATTTTTTCCCGTCTATGACATCTCCAATCTCTGAAACGCAGAGTGTCTAAGCATCTCGAAAACCCTGGACCTTGATTTTGGCTCTTTCTTCTTCTATAGAGGGGCAGCTTTTGCGGGCATTCGCCCTTGGCCCCTCTTTCCTGCATATAAAAAAAACCCGTATGTCACAACAAATCAACGGATATTAATGACTTAAAAAAAGGTGCACCGAGATACCGTAGCATCAGTTCCTTAACTGTTTTGGATAGTCTTCAATGAATTTGAGCATAGATTTCGTTTAATTATTGAAAACGATGGAAGGCATGTATAAATTTACTAAATATCAGATATAAAACTTAAAACATTACTGAAACAGATACTCTTTAAATTTTCCGAAGGTATCATTTACATAAATACTTAATATAATTTCTTTTTGTACCAATCATTTAAATACATCGTGTATTTAAGAGGTTTTAACTCGCGTAGGAAAGGACAAAGGCTTACTTACATAAGTAAATTCCTGCACGTATCTTTTCGTTTTTAGTGATTCTACGTTAAGTAAAGAAATGCCTCCCGTCTCATCCCGGAACACAACCTCTGTACCTGAAAATTAGGAAAAACATATTATTGAATAGTTAAAGGTTATTTTTCAACCTCATTTTGGAGAGATGAAGAAAAAGCGAGAATGAAAATATGGAGAGGTAGGGAAAATGATTAAGAGAAAAGCGAAGAGACTCAGCCCCCCTAAATAATATATATATATATATATATATATATATATATATATATATATATATATATATATATATATATATATATATATATATATATATATATATATATATATATATAAAATTAGGGCGGAGTGAAACAACTTTTTATTTCAAATTTATTTGCCTCATTTGTTTTTTGGTGTATTAGAACAAAAATTATGTATTCAGTCATTTAATGTTTGTAACTCAAACCATCTCTCGCATTTTTACATAAAAGGAAAATGGCCATCAGCCGGTTGTCCATAAATAAAAATATGCTCATAACATAAAAACTAAGTGTTCTATCAAAAAAGATAATTGAAGAAAAACGCTTTATAATACAAAACTATACTTAAAAAACACCATTGTGCATACATTGTATTGAAATAAAATTATATCTGGTCTCACTTGGTTGGATGCCGTAAATCAATTACATTTGAATGCGATATAAAACCCGCTCATCTCAAATATTATTATTTTTTCAGGAGAGGCATCAGATCCTTTTTGGTTTCAAGTGAGGGAAGCAGAGAGCGACTTTTTATTCTTGACCTAATAAATCCGTCTCTTGATTCCTGTGATATTACTGATGCTGATGCATCTGTAACCAACTTCACGGCTCTTTCGACGTTCTGTGTGTAAATTGGGTATTGCTCAACTTTGAAACATTTTGTTTCATACTCAAGCAATTCTTCATCACACATATGAAAATAAAAACCCACTCTAATAGACAGAGTTTATTTCCACAACAGTTTCGATGCCCACTGGCATCCTCCTCGGGTGGATACAGAAAAACGAATGAACCAAAACAAGAGGGAAAAACAGTCCAGGGACCGACCGTTAAGAAATTCGCACCTAGGTTAGATCCCATTCTCCCGACACCGGAAGTGCATTTTCATTAAAGGGACCCGCTTATAAGTACATTCGCACAAATTTAAAACTATCTTCCTGTTCTAAACATACAGATTCTATTATTTTTTTTTTTTTTACATAATTATTACATTTATTATTAAATTTATTACATTTAATATTGCATTATTATTTATTACAGAAATTATAAATTTATTATTACATTGATTATTACATTATTGTTTATTATACAGAACTTATAAACCGAACAACGAATGAAAAAGGCGAGAAGGAAACAATCCAGAGACCATTGAGAAATTCGCACCTAGGTTAGATACCGTTCTCCCGACACCGGAAGGGCATTTTATTACAGGGTCCCGCTTATAAGTACATTCGCACAAATTAAAACTATCTTCTTGTTCTATACATACAGATTCTAATATTTTGACATAATTACTGCATTTATTATTGCATTTACATTTTTTTTTTTAACATTTATTATTATTACCTTTACCCTAATTATTAAATTTATAATATTACCTTTATTATTACATCTGTTGCATTTATATTTATTTCCACATTTATTACTTCCATTATTACATTTACTAAAAGCGAGTAAGGAAACAATCCAGAGACCTTTAAGAAATTCACACTGAGGTTAGAACACGTTCTCCCGACTCCGCAAGGGATTTTTTGACCAAGAATCTCATTAAAGGGTCTAACTTATAAGTACCTTCGCACAAATTAAAATTATCTACTTTTTCTATACATACAGATTCTATTATTTTTCTTTTGACATAATTATTACATTTATAAAGTACCTTACTTGATTCTCCGGTGTCGGGAGAACGGTATCTAACCTTGGTGCGAATTTCTCAATGGTCTCTGGATTGTTTCCCGCTTTTTTCATTCGTTTTTCGGTTTATAAGTTCTGTATAATAAACAACAATGTAATAACCAATGTAATAATAAATTTATAATTTCTGTAATAAATAATAATGCAATATTAAATGTAATAAATTTAATAATAAATGTAATAATTATGTAAAAAAAAAAAATAATAGAATCTGTATGTTTAGAACAGGAAGATAGTTTTAAATTTGTGCGAATGTACTTATAAGCGGGTCCCTTTAATGAAAATGCCCTTCCGGTGTCGGGAGAATGGGATCTAACCTAGGTGCGAATTTCTTAACGGTCGGTCCCTGGACTGTTTTTCCCTCTTGTTTTGGTTCAATCGTTTTTCTGTATCCACCCGAGGAGGATGCCAGTGGGCATCTAAACTGTTGTGGAAATAAACTCTGTCTATTAGTGTGGGTTTTTATTTTCATATTTTGACCTTCACGTAGAAAAAAGTGAAGTTTTTTGCATCTTCATCACACAATTTAGAAGTGAGAGATGGTTCACTGATATCAATCCTATCCCAGAAGATGATGTCTGTCCAATGTAATGCTTTGAAGTTCAATTCTGGTACTCTAAATTCTGATTTTTCTTGTATTGGCTTCCTTACACTTTCTTGTCTGTATTATTCGATCGATTACAACTTTGCGCAGCTTTTGCTCACTATCTGACAGCATTGCTAGAAGAATATTTTCTGAGTGAGCAAAATAGGCATTCTGTGATATATAAGGTTGGGCAACTTTTTCTATATCTTGGGGTAACAGGTTGAACCTTTATATCGCATCAAAGCTATGTTTGGATCCATCAGGCAGATACGGTTTAAATTTTATATTGAACCAGTTAGGACCATAGTTTGTTACTATGAACAGAACAAGGCTATGTAACTCTCTGGAGGGATTCTTTTGGGAGACATAATAACGACATAGTCTGTTAGCTAGAGTTAACCATCTAGAGTTGTTAAGGGGACCAGGCTTGAGTTTCTCTAGGCTTCCGTCAACATATCCTTCTCTTATGGCCCCAATTATTCTGAACATGTATTGTTGATCATTACTTAAATCTTTTATGAGCTCATCTGTGAGAACTGGGATGCTATCGGCCCCATCCGTAATTGGGGAGAACTTTACCACAGGCATCTCATGGCAAGTCTTAAGAGCATTACCAATAGATCCACTGAATGGTCTTGGAACAGTTGTTTTCCCGTCGTATCGCTCAAACAGATGCCTTAAGGGAAGTTCATTTGTATGTAACATACAAATGCTCCATTGCAATGGTCGGTTCAGCTTCTGCTCGATAAAATGGATTATGCCACCTTTAAACCCAGTGTTGACATTCGTACTGTCGCACCCTATCACCTGGAGATTCTGGTCTAGTGTCACTTTATTCAAGTAAGCGAACAACGATTCAGATACATCGCTTGCTTTTCCAGATTTAGGCCTCAAATGGTTAAGATATTCTCCACCAGGCTCACTCAGTAGTACATAATGTTCAACAATTATATCCTGGTACCATTTACCATCTTTATTTGTCTTTACCAACGCAATATCTTCTCTCAAAAACAGGTAGATATTATACTAGGGGTCTTTCAAAATATGACTTTCCGCCATTTTGTTTTCGACAAAAATGCGGCGGGTGGAGGGTCCTAAAAAGAAAATACTATGTTTTTAGAACTTCTAGAGGGTCAATACACCAAATCATGAGGCAAGACGGTTTAATATTTTCACTCCACCCTGATATATATATATATAATCCAGCAGTTAATCCTTTTTAAGTAGTGCCAAATTTTGAGTGAATATTCAGTGAACACAGTCGTATGCCTATTTAAGTGGTGCATAGCGGCGTTTGTTGAAATAAAGCAAATAAGATTAAAGCAACTTAATCTATACATCTATTCCGAGTGTTTTCTCTCGGAGGAAATCTAACTGCCCATCACTCGCGGTACACTCCAGGCACCAATCAGTGAGAACCAACAGCGTGCCACATCCCCCATCCCCACCCCACGGAATAACGGAAAAACTTTCCCTCCCTCATTTCTAAAGTCGAGTCAAATACCTCACTTAATAAATTACCATTTTGAGTTAATATTTCGAGCACAATCATTTACATACCATTAGAAACATGGCAATGGTAAATCAATTCATACAACCCTGTGGATACTGTAAAAAAGAAACAGATGAATCAAAAACAATTCGCTGTGATCTTTGCCAGAACTTAGTCGAATTTCAATGCCTGAATGGAGCGACGAAGAAATCTCTCTTATAACGGGCGCTAAACAAGTGAACGGAATAAAGTTCTTCTGCAAAAGCTGCATAATCGAAATAAACTCGTTTACAGTTTTTAAAGCAGAACGAGACTATGAGGAAAAGGCAAAAGAGGAGCTTATGAATAGTGAACAGAGAAAAGAAATAGAAGGAACGAAGATAGTACGAGAGGAAAACTGCGAAAAACGAACAGGAAAAGAAAACAGCAAAAGCAGAAATAATAGAAATAAAAGAAGCACCAACAGAGGAAACAGAGGCACAAAACCAAATCCAAAGTTTTCAAACAAAGGGCATTAGCAGCAATAGGAAAAAACAAGTAGACAATAAAGAAACCATACTGAAACCACCAAAAACAAAGGCCCCAAGTAAAAATGGGGAAGAAAATATATGTAAATACTATGTGAAAGGAATATGCAGATATAAGGGAGGAGAATGTATTTACGAACACCCTCCTGTGTGCAACTACTTCACAATAATGGTCACTGCAAATTCTACCATCCGGACATTTGCAAGACCTACGCGACATATGGAACCTGCCAGTACGGGAGAAAATGCTACTACCATCATCTCCCGACAAGTTCAAAGGACAAAGGACAAGTCTCAAATGACAACAGAAGGAATGTGAGAAAAAAATATGTACCCAAATAGCAAACAAAAACACATAGCACAAAAATTTTCAACATCTCGGACACAATACGGCTGCTAAGTCTTATACAGCACATGCAGCTGACACAGCTGGGAACCCTCGAGCCGGACCGCTACATGGCAAGAAGCTACCAGAACAGGTAGGCGGGAACGGATCCATCTCGGAGGACCACAAGGCTACAAAACACGCGATATCAAAGGACAACGAACTTAAAATGCACAAGGGGCAATGCAAAACAAAGAACATAAACATTGTCCTGGCAAATATTCAAGGAATAAAACCGAACAATTCACTAAACAAAGTTTCGTACCTGAAAGGTTTATGGACGAAACAAGGGCGGACATCGCATGCCTCACAGAAACACATCTTAAAGACTGCCAAGGAAACTGCGATAACTGCGAACACTGTATCGATAAGAAAGAATTGCATATCGATGGATTCAACTTACTAAGAGCGGATAGAACAGCGAGACGTAAAGGTGGTTGTGCTATTTATATACATGAGGCATATGACAGAGACGGTAATAAGTAAATCCAACAGTTTCGTGGAAACCCTTGCAGTGAAAATAGAGAAACTAAACGTGGTACTGATAGTCATCTATAGACCTCCAAACTCTCCAAAAAAAATTTTCGGATGCCATTGAGGATATCAGAACCCTAATAAAGTCCGTAAACTCTCCATCCCCTAATATAATACTCTGTGGCGATTTTAATTTCCCATTTATAAAATACAAAAAGGTGGGTAGAAATATATTTATACAGCAAGATAAGGGGGCACAAGAGAGGACCAGGAGCAAGCAAAATGCTGATGGCTCTCACAAACGAGTTTATGCTGACACAGGAGATAACAGAAAATACCAGGAAAAATAACTGCCTGATATGGTATTCACAAATAACACGAACTTGATTGCGGATATAAAAATAACTCCAACTTTTATCCCAGACCACAATATAATCGAGTTATCAACAAATATGGCGATAACTTTAAAAGACAATACACATACGGAATGAAGAAGCAAATTTGGGGCTTTTAACTTGAACTCCAAGACCATAAATTTGGAAGAAATCAGATCACACATGGCCCAAATAGAGTGGAGAACAGTTTTCGAGAATAAAACAACTGAGGAAATGCTAACAACCTTGGAAGAAAAGACGCTGAGAATTTTGGAAAAATATGCTCCGAAAGCACAGCCAAAAGGAAAGAGGAACTGGCTACAGAGGCAAAAGAGAAGAATATTCCGCAAAAGAAAGAGAGTAGCGACGAAGTTAGCTAATTGCAGAGACAACAATGCCAGGAAAGCAATACAAGAAAAACTGGAGAGAATCGATTGGAAAATACAAACTCTGATAAAGGGCCATACAGACAGGGAAGAGGAAAAGGCGGTAGAAACAATAAAGGAAAATCCAAAATACTTCTACAGCTATGCGAAAAGGAAAACAAAAACGCGCGCTGCTATCGGGCCCTTAAGGAAAGGAAATAATGAACTAACAGACGATCTAAAAGAAATATCTGAAACATTGAGAGCCCAGTATGAATGGGTATTCAGTACCCTAAAAAGTGACAAAGCGATACCTGACAGAGATACATTCTTCAAAGAGAAATTGCAAGGAGAATGTATAACGGAGTTTGTTTTTACCCGAGAAGATGTAGCGAGAGCTGTAGGACAAATGAAATCACATTCAGCTGCAGGTCCGGACAAATGGAACGCACTATTAATTAAAAACTGTAAAAATGAAATAGCTACACCCTTATACTGGATATAGAGAAGATCCCTAGACACTGGGGAAATACTGAGCATCTTGAAAAGAGCAAACGTCGTCCCTATATATAAAGGAGGGGATAGATCTCAAGCAAAGAACCATAGACCAGTGTCCATGACGTCCCACCTCACCAAAATGTTTGAAAGAATAGTCAGAGAGAAAAATCTATGATTTCCTGTAGACATTGGAAAGATTCAACGAAAATTAACACGGATTCCGATCATGCCTATCACAACTTATAGAGCATTATAACAATGTCCTAGATGCACTTGAAGGCAATGAAAACTATGATGTCATATACACGATTTTGCTAAAGCTTTTGACAAATGCGCTCATGGTAAAATAGTACATAAAATGAAACATATGGGAATAACAGGCAAAGTGGGAAAATGGATCTACAACTTCCTCAGAAATCGACTATAGGTGGTCAAAATTCAAGGTGTATCATCATCAGAATCAGAAGTACGCAGCCCAGTACCACAAGGTACAATATTGGCCCCACTCCCGTTCATTATCATGCTAACAGACATAGACAGTGGAGTAAACAGCAACAGTATAGTAACATCATTTGCGGACGATACAAAGATCACCAGAAAAATCAGCGATGCAAACGAAGTAGAGGCCTTGCAGAGAGACACAAACAAAATATACAAATGGTCAGAAGACAACAATCTGACATTTAACACCGAGAAATTTCAGCTTTTGAGATATGGTACAAATGAGGAACTTAAAAAGACTATATTATGCTCCAGATAGAAAAGAAATTCAGAGAAGCACGAAAGCGGTCGACTTGAGGGTAATAATGACCGATGATGCCAAATTCGAAACACAAAATCAGATAGCAATAAGCAAAGCAAAAAGAGTCGCGGGACAGGTCCTAAGAACGTTCCAAAGGAAGGACAAGACAGTAATGATTCCCCTGCTGAGAACACTGATCATTCCAAAACTTGAATACTGCTCAGTTTTGATGTCCCCATATAAAAAGGAAGAAATTAATAAACTAGAAGAAACGCAGACACATTTCACAGCCAAGATTGATGGCTGCAAAGAACTCAATTACTGGGAAAGACTACGTAAACTAAATCTGTACTCCTTGGGAAGACGAAGAGAGAGGTATACCATAATCTACATATGGAAATTTATCGAAAATCTGGTACCAAACCTCAAACTAAACCCAATTACCAAACAGACAACGCTGGAAAATAGGAAAGGCAGAATGTGTAGTGTTCCCAAATTAAAGGCCCGACAAGGGACCTCCTCAACTCTGAAGGAAAATAGCTTGGTTGTAGGGGGCCAAGAATTTTCAACCAGCTTCCAAAGGACGTCAGAAACATTACAGGGGTCAAAGTTGAAGTCTTCAAGAGAAGACTAGATGCCTGGCTCAGGACAGTACCAGATGAGCCGGGTGTACCTGGATATGTACGATGGAGAGCGCAAAAGAGCAACTCGCTCCTCCACCAAGCCAGGACTAGAGGAGGGGCCACCAGCTTGACCTTCGTATGAAGAAAGACCGACGCACGAAACCCAAACAAGGTTAACAAGGTTATATATATATATATATATATATATATATACAGAGAGAGAGAGATACAAGGACAAGAGGAAGTCTAGATTCACTCAGGGAGGTTCTTGTTATTAAACTGATTCAATTTTTAACCTACTCTAGCAGTAGTAGAAAACTGGATCGAAAAGCATAAGGCTCTCTCCCTCACCCTTCCCTCCCTCCCTACCAGAGGCAGGTACGGAAAAAGGTTGAAAAAATATCTTGATCTTGGAAAAGTAGCCAAGGAAATGTTATAGGAAAGAGAAGAATATATAAGCTAGCTCTACAATTCCGCTATGCACACATGATAGCACCTCTGCATAAACTAACTAATAATATACTTGTGCTGATCGCTCATCAACCTCTTGGAATTGTCAGAAAAACCTCGAACATGTGGTTTTTGCTTTTATACAAAATATTTACAGTTCTATTTACCAAGGTATCGGTCCAACAAAGACCGCATGACCCACTTCAGGCTAGCCCCAAAAGGATTAAGAGAGCAGTAAAGGTTAAACTCGCCATGTCTACACCCACGTACGCGCGAAGCCATCATGCCACAAAGTGATGAAATGACTCTACGAGAAAGGTGTGGAAACGGGAATTGAAAACAGAAATCGGATTTTCCACACCATAACCTCACTGGTCACGCGCATCCAGCACTCAAGAGAAAGAAAAGAAAAAAATCGTGACAGCAGAAACGCAACTCTGCCTCACCTAATCCATGCCATGCATTTTTTTTAAAAATTGTTATTCGTTATGAAATTGTTTCCACAAAATTTTCAGACTTTATTCTTAGACATATTAGCAAAGCAGGTAAGTGTGTAAGCGTGTTTACTGTAATTGAATGTTTGTCACATACGTGTCGTGCGTTGAATTGGAATATGAAACTTATAATGATTATTAACTGTTACTAATTATTTTAAAAGGGAACAAAATATCTGAATATTAAATATAAAATTTTCATAAAAAAAATATTTTAAAATGGAACCGAACATCATAACTGTTACTATTGAGGAGACGGCCAATCAAGTGTAGGACTATGAGATTTTAATAAAGACCTTGTTCACCAGTCTCGTTTCTGGGGTCCTTAAGACAAGGTCTCTGTTTGGAACTAAAGAAATGTAATTGGTGACTTAGGATTTATTTAACTTACAGTTTGCTCCATGATCCCGCGTTAAATTATGAATTTACGCTTGCTTTTCCCCATTATTATCACTGCCTTAATTAAACCGGTAAATAGTGATAATCGTCGTCATTTCTAACTCCTTGCTTTGTTAAAAAAATTTCGGCTGCAGGCTCCAATGTCTCACTTGAGGACCGGCATGCCTACCAGTAGGGCGTTTTATAGAATTCAGAAATCAGTATAAAATAAGATTAACCCTTTCAGGACGACTGGGACAAATTGGTAGTTTCAAATACACGCATTCATAACTTAACTTAAAGGGTTAAGAGTAAAAATAACGCAGAGTAAAGAAAAGTAAATAGAAATTAAAGACGTTTTCGCGACATGTGCGTGTATTTGCCAACTCTTTGAATGTCGCCGAGTTTCCGCCGTGAAAGGTGTTTATGCAGTGATATAGTGAGAAGTTCAGAGTTCGCGGTGTTGTGCCACTACAAGAGTAGAGAAAATCTCTTCTCGGTGAGGAATATCAGTGGAAGATCCCTGTATCTATCACCGTATACTTGTCCCTCATGTAGCATAAAAGGGTTTCGTGGGTGATCACCCGTTGTTGCTACGCCGAATTCAAGAGTCTTCCACCTGGAGGTGTTTATGAGGCAAGTGATAAAAAAATAAGTTGCTCGATGGTTGATCATACTGTGTGCGGAACATTCAACCAGAGAAGTCTCTTTAAAGAGGGGGAGGGTTAAGTGTTAGGAGGAAATGTTTAGAGAGAGAGAGAGAAAGAGAGAGAGAGAGAACGGCAAAAATCAATTTCACTGAAAGCCAAATAAACCATTTTACGAGGATTAGCTGCTCCAGAAACAGAATGCACCCAGAGATAAACCATTTTACGAAAATTACATATGTATACATAAATGCATACGTATGTACATGCAGTCTTCATACCTACATATATTGACGAATATACATATATGACGTACACATTACACTGGCGGGCGAAAAATCTAAAAATCTGTTTATTTATAGACTTAATAAAAATAATTCTTTCTAAGCCAAAGGCTTCCCGCTTTGGAGAACTCTCGCAGCAGCGCTTATTGCATAAATTTTATATCAGAAATTTAATATTGAAAACTTCAATCCTCTCAGTTATTACACTTTGCATACTCGTATACAGTGGCTTCTCAAATTACTTGGACCACCCCCAGATTTTTCTATTTTTATGATAAATCCCAAGAAGGTAGCAATTCTTAATAACAATCATTCCTCTGAGACTACGTGTGTCTAGACATATCGCAAAAAGGCAACTACCCATAAATGGCTTATCTTAATCCTTTGAAAACCTTTTCTAAATCTCATTCCATGTCAAATATGTAGGTGATCCAAGTAATTTGAGCAGCCACTGTATATATATATATATATATATATATATATATATATATATATATATATATATATATATATATATATATATATTACGCAGGAAGGAAGGGCCAAGGGCGAGCGCCCGTAAAAATTAACCCCCTATATAAGAAAGAGAGAGCTGAAATCAATGTCTCCGAGGCTCACGACGCCATACATATTTTTTAATTTTGAAGATTGTGTAGTGTGTAAGATGCAAGCATGTGCAATGAAGAATAGAGGGAGAAGTGTGTTTTTGAGAGCATGCTGGACTTCTCACAAGGTAGATGAGACACAAAAAGATCAGTTAAAGAGAGTATTGACAGAAGAAACAGGAGTTCCAGCACTCCCCGTCTCCTGCCTATATATATAAATATATACAGGGTGATCGAAAAGTCTCTCCGCAGTAGTAATAAGATATTTACTTTATTGAAATTTTACATAAGGAGATATAAGAATTCTATAAATGTAATGACATATCATTGTTACCTGTTTAGAGTAAGTGCTGGAAGTGTTTTCCACCGTTTTCTCGACATAGCCGGATCCTTCTTACTTTATTAGCAAATACTGTGTGTAATGTTTCAGCTGAAATAGACTGCACGTAAGTTCGGATCTCCGTTTGTAATTCATCAATAGTTTTTGGATTATTTTTATAAACACTGCTCTTAGCGGCCCCCCAAAAGTAAAAATCAACAGGCGTGAGGTCAGGTGAACGGGGGAGGCCAAATTCCTCTTGAAATTATGCGTTCTCCGAAGACATCTTCTAATAATTGCATGGAATAACGAGCTGTGTGCTGTAGCACCGTCTTGCTGAAAGTATGCATTTTGGAGTTCGTTTTCGTTCAACTGGCCAATAAATGAGTATAAAATTTGCTCACAGTAACGCTCTGAATTGATGGTTTCAGAAAAAAATATTGGACCAATGATACGCTGTCTTGAAATCGCAACCCAGACGCCAATTTTTTCAGGATGTAGAGGAGCTTCGTGAATACTGTTAGGGTTTTCAGAGCACCACAGACGCGTGTTTTGTGAGTTGACGTACCCTGAAAGGCTAAACCATGCTTCGTCTGTGTAAAACGTCACATCCAAAATGTCTTTTCCATTTTGATCAATAAAATTATGAAACCACTCACAATATAATTTAACCTGTTTGGAAAATATGCAATTTTCAGTTCCTGCACGACTGTCACTTTGTAAGGATATAATTTGAGTTCTTTCTTAACTGCTTTTTGGGTGGAGCCATAGCTCAATCCACATTGTTGCGACAGTCTCCTGAATGATTTTGTTGGGCTTTGTAGCAATCGATCAGAAATGTCACCCAACTTTGCCTCAGTTAAAACGGATGGTCTTTCACTTCTCGGAGCATCTTGAACAGAGCCGGTCTTGCGAAACTTTGCAATTAAATCATGGACAGTATCTCGATAAGGCAATGGTGTCTCCGGAAATCGTTTCTGGAATTCTCGCTTTACAAATTCTGTGTATTTATTACCATTTTTAAACACGAACTCAACTAAAAATATTCTTTCCTCAAACGACAGCATGACGTTGAAGGCTAGCCTTATAATCTGATTGACCTAGCCTAAGCATACTCACACAGCCTACCGTAGCAAGACTTAGCTTAGACTAGCCTAGACTTCACCAATATTTTCTTAAAGATTTCACGATATCGTACAATTTTCATTAAAATATCTAACTTCTTGTATGATTGCATTTTTGTCTTATAGAGTCATAGTTGCGGAGTGACTTTTCGATCACCCTGTATATATACATATATATATCAGGTTGTAACAGATTCTGCTCGATTAGAAAACGGACGATAGATAATAGAATAACCACAAGATAATGTGAAATAGTTTTAAAAATGTTGCAAAATACACGCGGCGACAGGTTCGCACAGGTTTTATCACGATACAGAATGACTTAGGCTAGTGTAGGCTTAGGCTAGTGTAGGATTAGGCTAATGAATATTTTCTCTGGTGTTTTTCATACTGTTACAACGCCACCCCTACAATATTACAGTAATAAAAAAATATGGACCCCACGAAAGAGCATATTCGACATATGATGCTTATGAGTTCCATAAAGGATCTAACGCTAGTGAATCCCCAAGAAACATTCAGAGAGTTTATGGAAATGATGTTGTGAGCGAATGGATGTGAAGGAGATAGTTTGAGAAGTTCAGAAATGGAGACTTCAGTCTGAAAGATTACACCAGTACACATTTGAAAACTTGTCGATCGATTTTTACAAACTAGTTGGTGATTCTATATAATTTGAGTACGCCGATCTCAAAAATATAGTTAGTTTTTCCCTATCACGTATGGTTTTCTTACTACAGGGTGTGTCATAAATCCCCCATTTATCCCCAAATGTGAACCATCTTATCGAGACCAACATTGGATTGCACATGCTAAACCATAAATTTTGTTGTTATAGACTACACGCTTACATAATAATGTAGGGTAAATATATATAACAACCAGTCCAGTTCCCAGCAAAATACTCTCTCCCCTCCCATCAATGGGTGGTTAACATTTGGGGACAGATGAGGAATTACAACACCCCTTGTAGCACGAAATCTTTAGGTGATAGAGTAAAACCTAATTAAAGCAGAATTAAATAGCTCCTAGCTCTTGGACAAGCATATTGCTTGTTTATGAAAGAATAAAAAAATAACTAAAAGAAACAAAATATATTTACCTTCTTTACTTGCAAACATTTCAGGACTTATTCCAAAGACTTAAGACTACGAAGGTAGATCTGACTAATGACGACTAAACCGGTGCTTCTTTGATGTTTTCTTATGCTGTGCGTTAGGCTGATCTCGTTGCAGACACCAGCAGTAATCCGCCATCATATTTGTATGCCATCTTCCTTGATATCTTCTTGCCATGGTTTTTTGATGTCCTGGTGAAATCGTTCCCCTTGCTCTTCACTGACATCTCCGAGATTTTCGGGAAAACGGTCAAGATGCGAAAATAAGAAGTGAACTTTCAGGCTCATGTTGCAGCCTAAGGCGCAAAACTTTTTAAGCATATTTTCCACCAGTCCTTCATAATTTTGGCTTTGTAGTTTCCCAAGAAGTTTTCAACAACATCTTTGAAACCAAGCCATGCTTCTTTTTCTTTATTGGTCATTGTGTTCAGGAAATGATCGTCTGTCAATAACTTTCTAATCTGAGGACCTATAAAAACACCTTCCTTTATTTTCTCGTAGCTAATCTTTGCATATTTTGAACAAATGTACTTGAAACACTCACCTTCTCTATTCAATGCTTTGACATACTGCTTCATCAAGCCTAACTTAATGTGCAAGGGTGGTAGGGATTTTATTTGGTTCAACTAGATGTTCATGTAAAATGTTCTTTGATCCTGGGTAAGATTCTCTCTAGGAGGCCAAGTTTCCTCTTCCAGTGGTGGTCACGTGCTCGACTATCCCATTCGCAGAGTGAAACATGGCATCTTAGTGTATCCTGATTGCTGCCCAAGTAACATGCAAAGGACTTTGAGATCCCCACACAATATCCATCTGTGATTTTGATACTGAATTTTTTCCAGAAGCAGTTTCATGTTATCATAAGTCTCTTTTAAATGAGTAGAATGGGCCACTGGGATTGATGCATATTTGTTACCGTTGTGCAGTAACACTCCTTTTAGACTGGTTTTTAGAGGAATCTATAAACAACCCCCAGTCACTGGTTTGGTATTCGATCCTAGCTTGCACACTAATCCTGTGATGTCCTTGCAAAATACCAAGGGACCATCTTCTTCGAAAAAAGGCACGAAGTCTTTCTCACGATTTCTGTACCAAGCGAAGTATGTGTCGGATGCCAATAAATTGTTCTCCTGCAATCTAGACCCAAAAGTTCTGCAGAGTCCTTAGGCAGATTCAAATCCCTGACTAAGTCATTAGTTCGGCTTGGGTTAATGGTTTAGGATCTCGGTCAGCTGTTGGCTGTTCATAAACATCATCATTGTCTGGATTTGGAGCGGAATCAGAATCTGAATTGTATTGATCCAGACTCTCGGGTGGGTGGGGAATAGAAACTTCTGGACCATGGGGTACCGGCCTTATTGCAGATGGAAGACTTGGGTATTGAAGGCTCTCTTTATTCTTTGCATTATAACCTTTAACATTGCAAGAACAGAAGTAGCAGTCGTCGGTATGGTTTCTAGCTCGCGCCATACCATAGGGATCCCAAATGGCAAACTTTTCTTTTTACCTTTGCTCCAATTCCTTAGTGCCGCAACACACGTAAGACAAACCTTGTGTGGAGCCCAACTTTTGTCTTGATCTCCTAATTTAATTCCAAAATAAGCATGATAAGCTCTCTTAATGAAGGTCGTTACATTTGTCCTTTGTTTTACAACAACATACCGACCACAAATATAACAAAATATGTCTGGACTATGGGTACATCCTCTAGAAGCCATTATTAAAATTTTAAAGACGTAATGTTAGTATTATCTATCTGAAAAATATGAAAAAACGAATTAATTAAAGATAAAAAAGGTAAAAAATTACAAAACGCCCCAAAATTGTTTTGCTAATAACTTCAAAACTGTGGGTGATAGAAAAAAACTGGTAGCATTTTTTAATTCAGCGCAGCGAACTGCTTCAGAATCACAACTCAAAATAATGAAATCGATTTTCATGCAGTTAGATGAAGAGTTGCTGAAGCAACAGTGGAGGAAAACAAGGTAACTCTAAGAGAACTTGGCCTGCAACTCGGCGTTAGCCATATGACCATTCATCGTCATTTGAAGTTGTTAGTGAAAGTAGTGAAGGTTGGAAAATGGGTTCCGCATGATTTGTCACAAGCGAATCTTCAACATCGAATCGATATTTGCACATCACTGCATTCTCGGCAACTGCAGGCACCGTTTTTGAATCGGATCGTCAGTGGGGATGAAAAATGGGTCCTCTATAACAATATTAAGCGTCGACATCAGTGGCTTAGCCATTCCTTAGCCTCAGCCAAGGAATGTACCTCATCCAAAGAAAATTTTGCTATGCGTTTGGTGGGATATGCAAGGAATTATTCATTTTGAGCTTCTGCCAGATAACCAAACAATCACAGCTCAAGTCTACTGCCAACAACTGCAACGATTGAAGATGACATTACAAGAAAAACGTCCTGCATTAATTAATCGCAGAGGTGTTCTATTCCACCAGGATAACGCGCGCCCTCACACTGTTCGAATCACCACTGCCCATTGGAGGCATTTGGTTGGGAAAAAATGCCTCATCCACCTTACTCTCCGGACATCGCACCTTCAGACTACCATTTATTCAGAAGTCTGCAACACCACTTAGATGGACAAAAGTTACAATCCAGAGAAGCTATCGAAAACGAAGTGATCGCTTTTTTTTAACTCGAAACCAAGGGATTTCTTCGAACGTGGCATAAATTTTTTTTCTAGAGGTGGGAGGACGTTACAGAAAAAGAAGGGGATTATATTGATGACTAATTTGTCATATGTCATTTAATTTTTGTTGTGAATAAACTAAAAATTCGAGCAGAATATATGGTACAACCTTTATATATAATTTATATATATATGATGAATAAAACCACGAAGGAAAGGAAACACAGAGTGGTGCTCAAGCGCTTTCGTCTAATGACATCCTCAGGAACACTGAGCACTATGCCCTTCTTGTCTAAATCCGTTCTGAACGAATTCAAAACAACGGGATCGAGTTGAAAAAGACCTTTGCTCATGTTAAAGTTATTTGTAAGTTGAATAATAGCAGACTCAAGAATATTTCTATTAACAATGTTGCTAGAGTGAAATAAAACTGAAGCATTATTCCAATCAATACAATGGGATAACTCTGACAAATGGACAAAAAGGGCACTGGACGACTGTCCCGTTCTAACGGAATATTGATGCTGTTTTACATGCGTGTGCAAATCCTTTCCCGTCTGACCAATGTAAAAGGAATCACATTGTTTACAACCAATTTTATAGATAATGCCTGAATTTTTGGTACGGCTATTTTTTACTATGATATTTTTCACAATACTGTTATATGAAAATACTACATTAATATCCAAAAGTTTAAGTACATTAGCAATGCCTAAAAAGTCCGGAAAAAATGGCATTTTTAGGCATTGCTAATGTACTTAAACTTTTGGATATTAATGTAGTATTTTCATATAACAATATTGTGAAAAATATCCTAGTAAAAAATAGCCCTACCAATAATTCAGGCATTATCTATAAATTGGTTGTAAACAATCCATTTGATCTTGTGTTGAATTCGGGCAAAGTGCTAAAATTGGTAGTTTTCCTTACAAATTTGTATGCTCCTCCCACAATTTTCATTTCTATATTTACTATATATATTGTATTTCCCGGTGTATAACGCGCACCCTAATTTTGAAGAGAAAATTATTTTGAAGAGAAAATTTAGGAAAATAAAAATTTAGGAAAAAATACAGGGTGTCTCAAAAGTCCCTATCTATTTTGTTGAAATAGGCTGAATTTCAAATTAATGTTTTAATGACATGATTGCATGCACCTTTCTAGACAAATACCTGTATTGGATTTCTATTTTAATTATTTTTAAATTTTTAATTAATTTTTTCAGATCCATATCATTGGTGATGGATGTGCATGAACGCGTTATGATAGTAAGATGTCGCATCAGAGGAATGAAATGTGAAATTAGAGACCGATTCTCAAAAAGGTTTCATAAGCCTGGACCGACAGATAAAGCAATTCGTGAATTGGTGAACAAATTCAAAAGAACTGGATCTGTGCATGATGAAGGAAGAAGTGGACACCCAAGAACAGTACAACAAAACATTGAATCTGTTCGCATAATGTTCGAAGACGATCAAAGAATGTCAGTTCGCCAAGCATCCCACAGATTGACCATACCCAAAACAACTGTTCACAGAATCTTGCGTTCGACGCTGAAGAAGTGTTATCACATTCAGCTGTTACACGGCTTACACGAGGAAGATTTTCCAGAAAGAGCAGCAATGTGTGCGGAACTGGTCGAACAAATTCAAATAACATTTTAATGGACCACATTTTGTTTAGCGATGAGGCGACTTTTCACACCTGTGGTGAAATCAATCGACATAATTGTCGCATCTGGGCTAATGAAAAGCCAACTGAGTTCACTGAATGAAAAAGAAACTCACCTAAAGTCAACGTGTGACTTGGAATGACGAAGTCTAAGATTTACGGGCCCTTTTTCTTTGCAGAGGCTACAGTGACAGGGCCTATTTACTTTGATATGCTTCAAAATTTTCTAGAACCTCAACTTCTTGAAAATGGCATTCTCGACAATGTAGTCTTTCAGCAGGATGGGGCACCATGTCATTATGCCAGAATTGTTCAGACATACCTAAACGAGTGTTTTTCCAAATCGTTGGAGTGGACGTGGGGGAAATAGGCCCTGGCAGCGCGATCTCCGGATTTGACCCCATTGGATTTCTTTGCTTGAGGTTTCATTAAATCAGAGGTCTATCGCAGAAATATTTGAGATTTACCAGATCTGCGAGATCGCATTAGGCAAGCAGTCGAGAAAATAACCCCTGAAATGCTCGGAAATGTGTTCCGCAATGCAGCTGACTGCTTTGAGATTTGCAGAGATACAGATGGAGCACATGTGGAAACTACTAATTAAAGATTTTAATGGTGTAATACTTGTAATTTGTATAGAAATACATCTGTATTCAGGTCAGTGTGACATTTATTTGAAATTCAGCCTATTTCAACAAAATAGATAGGGACTTTTGGGACACCCTGTATACCTCCTACCTCACTTCATATGTATAATTTTAACGAGTTAATTTTAACGCAGCGTGATTTTTGGAGTATTTTGGGGGTAAAAAAAGTGTGCGTTATACGCCGGGAAATACGGTGTATATATTTTTTTTTGTAACCTATATAATTAGTCTTGAACTCTTTACTTACTTCAGTGTTCCTGAGGATGTCATTAGACGAAAGCGCTTGAGCACCATTCTGTTTCCTTTCCTTCGTGGTTTTATTCATCATAAATATTTTTCACGTGTTACTTTCGTGATATAATTTTCATATATATATATATATATATATATATATATATATATATATATATATATATATACTACACCGGGTGATTACAAATGATGTTCCCGATTTTAAACATTTTTATGAAAAAAAACTAACAAAGCTACAACGAAAAGCAAGATATACAAATAAAGAAGAACTCAAAAAGTTTTATTTACAAGTTATTGAAGTTCAATATGAGCTCTTTTTGTGGCTCTGCAGACATCAAAGCAGTATTCTGTTTCCCTCCATACATTATGTAGCATATCATACTGAACATTTCTAACAGCTTCACGTATTCTTTCCTTCAAATGTTCCAAAGTTGTTGCCATTGCTGGAACAAAAACTTCATTTTTGACAACCCGAGAGGAAGAAGTCAAGAGGGGTTAGATCGGGCGAACGATCCGGCCAAGGAACGACACCCCCACGCCCGATCCAACAATCGGGCAATTGCTCATTCAGAAATGTTGTAACCTCAAAAGGAGCCACAAAAGTAGTTCATATTGAAGTTCAATAGCTTGTAAATAAAACTTTTTGAGTTTTTTATTTGTATATCTTTCTTTTCGCTGTAGCTTTGTTAGTTTTCATAATAAATTTTTAAAATAGAGAAGATCATTTGTAATCACAGACATGTGAAATGAATGAATGATGCAAATCCACAAGGAAAAAGAAAAATGATAAAAGTTGGACCTCTGATGACTGGGCTAAGTGCTTTGTTCTGACGAAAATGACAGGTAATTAAAGCAAAATCTTGACAATATGCGAATAAATGTTTTCTTCTAATTATAGTTTACCCGTTTAGGTCCAATAATTCCATTTTACTTTCCGGATTTTTGGAACCTCGGTTCCATCTTTCTTACAAAGAATAATTGTATGGTGCCGACAGTCAAATTTGGAGGAGGAAGCATCATGGTCTGGGGATGGATATCTTCATCAGACATGGGAAAATTTTTGTCTGTGAAGGCTGAATGATTTCTCAGATCTATGCAGATATGCCATGGAAAAAAATTTGGAACCCCTCCATTGGCAAATTATTTCAGAATTGATAAAATTTGACGTTATTTTTGAACAGGACAATGGGCATCACTTGTCAGAAAGAATTGGTTTGCATTAGAACACATTTGCTGTCTTGGCTGGCCTCCTCAGTCTCTACACCTGAATCCCATCTAACATTCATGAGGAATGCTCCGGAAAATATTGAAAAGCGAAAGTTTTCATCGAAACCTACATGAAAAAATAAATAAGGAATAGGACAGGATCGGCAGTGACATTTGAAAGCTGTTTGTAGGCAGTATTCCTCGATGGGTTAAAAAGTAATAAAAGCGAATGGAAGATGTACGAAAAATTAAAATGTTATCATATTTTCAATAAAATTATTGCTTCTAATTTGTTATAATATTAATACTTTTCCTGAACCTTCTTGTCCCAACTTTGTGATGATGCTTATAATACTGAGACTGTACACTAAAATTAAAAGGAGAACTTTCATATTAGGTGGCATCTCGTGTGCCACCATTTACAGTGTAGTTATTTCTTTGATATCATACGAAAATATTACTATTACGAGTCGGCGATTGCTCAAGGCGAGCCTTACACCTGGTCATCGCTGAACCCCGAACCAGCAAGCCTCGTCTTTCCAATGCACGCAGGACGAAGTTACCTTCGGACAAAGGAAAACAATTTCAGAGTGCGGCGTAGAAGTTCGTTGGAAGCCCGTTATCAAATAATTTGATTTATTCAGCTTAATCTTTCACCAACTTTTTTAAATGGATTTAATATTCTTATGTTAGTCTTATTATTGGAGAAATAGGCGGAAAATAAATTTCGGTTTTATTCATAAAAGCTATCCAGAATTTTTTTTATATATCGAGAAGTTACTTTTACTGATACGACTTTTTAAAATGTACTGTAGTACTCTTTAACGTAAATTTAGTTCCTAACTTTAATTCATAAAGTTTCCTGAACCTACCCACAACCAAGGAAAACCAAAAATGATAAAATAATTGGTGAAATTTAGTGGGGATCTCCTCGGTTTCATTCAACGTTGATTTTTAATAAAAAAAAACTTCTTTTTTTTAGTTAATTTTAGGCGTAGAATTCAATGTTGGCCTTTCTTAAACACGGAAATTAACCAAAACTAAAACATATCAACCCAAGCCTAACTAAAATAGGAAGTAAACTATACATATCCGGCTAGTCTAACACTTAGAGAAAAGTTTGAAATGTCGTTTAACATCGTCTTAAACAAATCATTATTTTTATTTCTTTTTCAACACATAATTCTAGGTTAGGTTAGGTTAGGTTAGGTCAGGTCAGGTTAGGTCAGGTTAGGTCAGGTCAGGTTAGGTCAGGTTAGGTAAGGTAAGGCAAGGCTAGGTTATCATATATATAGTTACAATTTTATAGCGTAATGTTGGCACTAGGTAATAATACTGATAATAATAATGATTAATTGATAATAGTTATAATTGATTAGATTGATGATGCCGATGAGGCTGGAGTGACCATCATCTTTTCAGATCAAATAATGTTATTAATTAGGTTGATTGATAGAATGAGTTTTCTTCCTTTATTAAACAAAAATGATTTATGAATGAGACAAAATAATAACGTGCGACGTAATGATTAGTCTTTATATAAAGTTAGGTGAATGACACCTGCACAAAAGGTGTTCACATGGTGGTAGCTCTAGTGTCACTGGTTCTTCGGAGAGAGAGGTGGAGGTGCGTCGAGGAGTCCTTGTAACGAAGTTGAGGTGTGAGGCAAAGCATAAGACATGCCTTGAAATAGTCTCTCGCTGTGACGCCATCTTGGTCGTGTTTGTGTTGATGGAACATCGCTAAAGTATTTGAAAGCGTCTTTGCCACTACATATATTTACAATTTTGATCACCATTTTGTTTTCTACGACATTCCTTTTCTTTTGGTATTATGTTCCTCTCCTGTAAAAAAATGTACTGCACCATCTTCTGTCTGCAATCTACTTATTATGCAACTTTATTAAATTAAATTCTTCATACATCTTTAATGTAAATCAACCAATATCTTAACTGCTTAACGTAAGCGAGCCCGAGCGAAGCAACTTATGAAAAGAGTATTGTATACTTTCGAAACAAGATAGCGTATAATTTTTATGGAAGATATTGCTTTCATTTAGGCCAGGGGTCCCCAATCTTTTTGCCGAAGAGCACATTCAAGACTACCGGTAGTGCGGCGGGCACCATTTACTTTTTCAAGGCAAATTCAAGGCAGTACGATGAACAAGGATGGGCTAACTAAGAATCTTAGAAAAATGATCAAAACGATAACTTAATTTATTTATAAAGAAATAATTATTTTCAAATAAATGAGCATCTGTTTCCGTAATTAACTTCTAAAATTTAATAAAATGTTAAGTATGTTATATTTTAAATATGTAATAACTAAATATTTAAAATATGTAACATACTTAACATTTTATTAGAAATTTAAATAAAAACTTATCAATCGTAGTCAGTCAGTGGCGGGCACACGCAAAAGGGTCGGCGGGCACCATGGTGCTCGCGGGCACAGGGTTGGGGACCACTGATTTAGGCTATAGATGGGTATAATTCACTTTCTATTTTAGTTAGATTAGGGTTTATATGCATCTTAATTTTGGTTAATTTCTGCATTTAAGAAATGCCAAAATTGAATTCTGCACATAAAATGACCTAAAAAAAATATACGCTTGTATAGGAGAATATTCCGCGCAAGATGAGGAGAGAGAACGAAACAAATTAAAAAATGAGGTAACCACCCAGGAATTTGTTCGAGTGAGGCCCGTGGTGTAATGGTTATCATATCTGACCGGCAATCGGAAGATCCCGGGTTCGATTCCTGGGTGGTTACCTCATTTTTTTCATTTGTTTCGTTCTCTCTCCTCATCTTGCGCGGAATATTCTCCTATACAAGCGTCGTTCTTTACGTTAATTATACTGCGTGTTTGCAGTTAAAATGTATATATATATATATATATATATATATATATATATATATATATATATACAGGGTGTATATATACGTGTATTCTACTTTAAAATCTACACCTTAACTAAATGTCATGAATTATTATTTTTGTAAGGTTAACATAAAAATTTTACAATTCATAGCCAATAAATGATAAAACCAATTGAATCTGTGCTCTTAATCATGAAATTTAATCATATGATAAATAAAAGCACAGCCTTCGGCTCCCTGCCCTACGGGCGGGGTTTGTGCTTCGCAAACTCGCCTCCGGCGAGGGCACGTTAGGTTACCCCTTTGGTGGGAGGTTATTCTCCTTCTCCCCCGAAAACCCCCTCATCCCCCTTTATGCAACTTGGGTGCTAACCCCCACCCCCTTGTTTCACAACCCCCCTCCCCCATTACCCTCACCTCTCTCCCCCATTGCCCCCACCTCTCTATCCCATTACCCTCTCCCTCTCCTCCAACTCACCTCGGCTGGGTATGGCTCTATGAAGAGGCAATTTAGGGTGAGCTTCACAGAAAAAACTAGTTGTAATTCCAACTTCAAATTTTTATTGACTAAAATCTGATGAAAATTTAAATGTCTAAACTTGGTAATATGCGAAAAAAGTAAATGAAAATTTCATATGAGCGCTTCACCCGAGCAGTCGAAAGATCGAATGAATAATACAGCGAAAATTTTTGATGCATTTACTCACTCAATGCGCCCATTCATTCGTAAGTTGGTTGGTAAAAATAATTTTTAATGCTATAACCTCCGCATTACACTTCCAATGGAATAAATTAAATTAATTTTTTTAAGGAAAAAGGAATCGGATTGATGTATACATAATATGATCAACCAATCATAGCAGTTTTCCATAATATCAAGTAAAAATTAGTACGAGATTCAAGGTTATATTTATAAAACAAAATTGTTTGTTGGGAAATTACTTATGCAGTCAGTCAGTTTCCTTTTACTGGAAAGTGAAATTTAATTTCCTCCATTAAAAGTGTAATATTTGCGAATGATAACTATGCCGTAATTTAGTGGCACGTAAAATGCCACCTAAATACAGGGGAAATTTTTACTTTAATTTTTACAGTGTATAAATGATGTATAAAGGACCATCGTACGTGTAATGTTTCTTTATTTGCCACGTATATTTGCCACGTATATTTGCCACGTATATTTGCCACGTATATATATGCAGTAAAATCACAGAATAACACGTGATCTTATTAATAAGCAAACAACCACAGGGAACAAGGAAAAAAGAAACAGAAATCCGAGTGCTTTCGTAATATATTCACGAAAATGAAGATGTGAATATTCACGAAAGCGCTCGGATTTCGTGTTTCTTTTTCCTTTTTCCCTGTGGTTGTTTGCTTATATATATATATATATATTAAATGTAAAGGTTTGTGGATACCCGGCAAGGTAGATAGGCAGCTGATATACGCATTACAGCAGGGTTCATACACAGGTCCAAGAATAAAGTTTCCTGATAATCCCTGATATTTCAGATCTGATCCCCTCATATATAAATATATATAAAAATTGGAGCTATTGAAGAATAGGGACCCCAGCCTTCTTTAGTTAGCTTTATAAGACTAACTAACGAAAATATCATGACCTAACCTAACCGATCGTCAAGGCGTACAGTTAACCTAACGATTGGTTAGGTTAGGTCGTGATATTTTCGTTAATTAGCCTTATAAGCCTAACTAAAGAAGGCTGGGGTCCCTATTCTTCAATAGCTCCTTAAAATTTTATAAAAATTGCATAAAAGGTGTTAAAAAAAAATTCACATTTCATATAACGCAATTAAAATCTAATTTTTGTTCTAACTACTCTTAAAAAACGTATGCAAAGATCCCATGGCAGAGGCTGAAAAAATTAATACTAGATAACAAAATGCGTGAGTTTTATAAATGTAAAACAAATAATACTTGTTTTTGTTAAATTATTTTATATTAACATTTTAAATTAATTTATAGTTAAATTATTTATAAAATATTTACAAATAATTAAGTCCTAAATATTTCATAAATATTTTATATTCCCCTGATATTCTAAAAAAATCCAAAAAATCCTGATATTTTTGCAGGTGTGTATGAACCCTGTACAGACAAATAGATAGATATAGTAATCACGCGGTTATCCGCGATTCACTCAACCATGAATCGAGTTAACTGTGATTTACTAATTGTGACTGTTGTGCATTTATCAGTAATCATGACACCGAGTTAATTGTGATTTGGCGGGGTGTCTACATTCGCGGCTCGCCTTCCACCAGCCCACCACAACGCACCTCAGTCAGTGTCTCTCCCTCTTCATGGAGTACACCTGTGCGCCTGTGGCTTCGCACATCTTCACGTCTTGTAGTGAGTACAAACAACTTAATTATATATTATACTACAGTGGAATAATACTGTGCGTGCCGGCACGCGAGGCGAGAGGCCAGCCAGTGGTTGCGGGCAGCAGCAGCTGCACCACCCGCCCACTGGCGCCGGCGTATACCTAGTTAACGGTGAAATCGGATTATCCGTGATCATGGACCGCTATTCAATCACGGATAACTGAGTGATTACTGTAGATATATAGCCTCATTAGAAAAGATGTCTACATTTCGCAAATTCGTTTCCCTAAAAAATGAATTTTGTCATATCATTAAAAGTTGATTGAAAATTTTTCTCAATTTCGAAGTGTTTCATGTCAAAAAATAAATTAAAATTTTATCCTCGTCTCTTATTTCGTAGGAAATAAAATTGTTTCAAACTCGAAAGAATTAACGAGTTATGTCGTACAAATAAAGTGGAAACAAGATCAGTCAAATTGGGGGTAAATTATGTCGGACAACGTTTTGTTCACGATTTTTATTTCATCCTCCGAATTTGGTCGAATTGATTTGTGTTTAAAGAAAATTCATTTCTCCTTCCGTCATAATTATTATTATTATTATTATTATTATTATTATTATTATTACTAGCAAAAGGTCGGCGCTACGCACCGATTTTACTAGATCTGCAGTGCTTGGGCTGAATTGTGGGACTACGGCGTATTTTATTTTGAACATCAGTAGCCCTTTATCTGGATATCATTCCTATTCCTCTCACCTTGGGCCTCAGTAATTGGGGTGCCTGGGGCCTTCCAGTTACTGGCAAACCAATTGTTCATTCAATAAAACTACAGAAAAGAACGCAGCCATGAAAATCTAAAGCTTCACAAATCTTAATACAATGAGCTCGGATTTGAAGCTTAAGATTTTCATGACTGCGTTCTTTTCTATAGTTTTATTGACCAAATAACTGAACCGACAGTAATTGGGGGTCCTGCGGCCCATCAAATCATAGTTTTCATTGTTTCGAGTGCATCAATAATATTGTTATAGTGTTCCATTAGTTGTGATAAGCATGATCTTCCTGACCGGAATCGATGTTGTTGTTTTTTTCTGAGTTTCCCAATTAACCCCACCCCTCCCCCATTACCCCCACCCTCTCCCCCATTTACCCCCACCTTTCCCCCATTACCCCCAAGGGGGGAAGGGGGCTGGCACCTTGCAAAGGATTTACTTTAAATTTTTTTTGGTTACATATAGGTATATATCGCACTTAGCTCCATTATAATATAGATTATTATTATAGTACAAATTAAGCGGCACTGAGTCAGACATCAATTAGAGTTTATACAATGCAGTGTCGATATAACGTAACAATACTTTCTTATTGTAGAAGAATAAAGATTTTTTGTTTGTTTTTTGTTTGCTTTGCTGTAACACCTAAATTCTTAAACAAAACTAACTAACACTCTCTCTCTCTCTCTCTCTCTCTCTCTCTCTCATATATATATATATACTGTACACACACGAGTATACAGAGCTGGGAAGTATTTAAATACGTATTTAAATACATTTGTGTATTTAGAACTGTATTTATAAATACATTGTTTTTCATGTATTTAAATATAGTATTTAAATACAATGTATTTAAATACTCAAAATATAAAAATGTAAATACTTTTGCTGGTTTAATACACGTTCTGTACTAGCACAGTACGACGCGTCGACAGTGTAGTACAGCATGGTTCATGTTTCAACAGTTTGGGAAAACATCCTCTCATAAAAAGACTGTTCCTCCGCTATAACACGACATTACCATCTTCGGCACCGGTAGAGCGAATATTCTCATTCGCGGGAATCACTTTGACTCCCAAAAGAAACTCTCTTTCAGACAAAGCTTTTGAAAGATTGGTTTTGATCCGCAGCAACCGTGAAATAAAAGAGAATTCGTAAGGTGCCTTATGTTTATGTTTACGTCTTATGTTTACGTTTATGTCTCATCTACTCATTAATTGTTACTCATTTTGCAATGATATAATGAGTATAATATGTCACTGGTTGAACATCGTAAGTTCTAAGTTCTTTTGTTTTTGTTTTGTTCTAAGAAGGGAAATATATACTCGGAAATTAGATTGTACTATTTCTTTATCCTTTATCAAGCATTTTATATTGTTGTTACTCATGAATTAGTGAATGTATATGTTAAAATTTGTATGTATTTAAAATGTATTTACAAATGTATTTAAATACAATTGATGTATTTTGTATTTAGTATCTAAATACATTCGTAAAATGTATTTAGTACTTAGTATTTAAATACATTTCTCCCATGTATTTAGTATTTAGTATTTAAATACATTCAATGTATTTATTGCCCAGCTCTGCGAGTATATATAGTGTGTGTGTGTGTGTGTGTGTGTATACCATATGTCCCACAAAAAAGTACACCCAACTTTAGATTGTACTAACTCCTCCAAAAATTGAGATATTTTGGATCTGTTTGTTTGATTTAATATAGCAAATTATTCTTTGTTAACGTTCAAATTTATTCATGTTTAAACGAATTAGTGTTTAAGCATCTGCTTTTAACTTAAGGGTACAGCAAAATGGGTTGCGCGGAATGATCATTTCTCCCAGCCAGATAGCTCCTCTTGCTTTAACCAATGTGCTACTTTTTACGTCGAAGGATATTGCAAATATTTTTTTAAATAATTCGAACTTTTGTATCTAAGATACGAGTCATACATATAAATGAAGAATCTGAATTACTAAATTTATAAATAACTTTGAAACCCTTATCATGCAGTTTACACGAAGGCAGCGCGTTCTCATGGTCACAACTTATCTGCAAACTAAAAGCTTAAAACAAGTTCAGAATACCTTCGAACTGCAATTTCCCGATAGAGCTTCTCCAACTAAACATACAATTTTGAAGAATGTTCGGAAATACAAAGAAGAAGAAACGGTCCTCAATTTGAACAAAGGACGTTCAGGCCATCCGAAGACGGCAAGAACAGACGAGAACATTCGGCATGTTCGGCATTTATTAGAGAGACATCCAAAAGTGTCTACTAGGCGAAATGGTACAGAACTCTCACGCATGTCATTTCATCGAATAGTTCGTGAGGATTTGAATTTGTACCCATACAGAATGGAAATTCGACATCAACTCATTGAAGGAGATCTACCTCGCCGCCTAAGATTTGCCCAGTGGTTTCTTGAAAAACCAGAAAGATTCACGGAACAATTAGTGGTTGGAGATGAGGCGGCCTTTTTTATGAATGGTCTAGTGAACAGACAAATCTGCCGTCAGTATGCACCAAAAAATCATCCACCTGACAATCATATCTACGAAAAGAATAATCTAGACAAAACTGTCTCTCTGGGTAGGACTGTGCGGTAATGGAGCGGTAATTGGCCCGGTCTTTTACGATGGTAATCTAAATGGTGAAGCTTACCTAGAAATGATAGACCGAGAAATCCTTCCACAAATATGTATTACTTATGGAAACCGATTTAATTGTATTTGGTGGGTGCAAGACGGAGCTCCTGCTCACAGGAGAGTTATTGTGAAGGAACGCTTGCAGGAAGTCTTCCACCAAAGAGTAATTGCTACAGGCCATGACATTGAATGGCCTCCCAGAAGCCCTGACTTGACCCCGTGTGATTACTTTTTATGGGGTCATTTGAAAAATAGAGGATTTGCATCACAACCTATCAATTTAGATGATTTGAGGACTCGCATCACAGCTGAAATCAACTTGTTAAAAGACAATCCAGATCTTATCAAAAGAGTGATGGGGAAGATGAGAGCTCGACTCCAGATTTGTATCGATAGGAATGGCGGTTATGTTGAAAGAAAACGAAACTAAGCATAACTTTTGCAATAAGGAATAAAGAAAAATCTGCTTTGTATCTTATTAAAATTATGTTAAAGTATCTATTATTATGTATTTGTCTTTTCATTACATCGATAGCACACACATTATTTTTTCACTGACCAATTTTGCGCAATCCATTTGTTGTACCCTTCAGTTAAAAGCAGATGCTTAAACACTAAATCGTTTAAACATGAATAAATTTGAACGTTAACAAAGAAAATTTGCTATATTAAATCAAACAAACAGATCCAAAATATCTAAATTTTTGGAGGAGTTAGTTCAATCTAAAGTTGGGTGTACTTTTTTGTGGGACATATGGTATATATATATATATATATATATATATCAGCAATCGATCTTGTCTTAGGGAACTGTATCTTTAGTAGAAAAAGCTAAACAAGTGCCACAATCATCTTGGTTTTATTAATCAGAACTTTACGTTTCGAGATTAGCTCATCTCATCATCAGAACCTGTAATTTTAAAAACATACATTAATTGATCAGAAAGATTAAAACAATTTACATGCAACATTTTACATCACATACAAAATTACACGACACAAATACATCAAAGCTACATTAGTTATAAAGCAGAAGCAGGGTTCTTTCTGAGAGACTAAAAGCAGTATACAACTCTAAGCTCTTAAAGATATATCGAGACAAGTATTAGATAATCTACAATTTTGTAGAAGACAAATTATCACCTATGGTTGGTTTTTTATTCAATATAAATATAGATTCCATAGTCAAAGTTAAATTTCATTGGTGCATTTGGAAACAATCATGAAAGACTCCCTACTTAGTGGATGATCCTTATCTCTGCAATGAGTTCAAACTGCTGAAAAACTCGGATCTTTCAAATGAGAGTTGGTCCGCGATGATACACCAAGATGTTGATCTACTCTCGCCTTAAATTGGAGCTTTGAGCTGCCAATGTATTCAGCATTGCAGCTTGAACACTCGTAATTATACACAATCATAGGTGTAAAAGCAGAGGGCACACTCTCCTTATGTTTAAGGGATGAGTTAATCGATAAAGTATTACTGAAAACAAATTTAAAGTCAATTTGGGGATAAATTTTATTATAATTTTTAAAGCTTTCTTAATGTTATTACTTCTACAACCATAGTATGTAAATTTGATATATTTGACTTTTTTGGGAACATTATATCTGGGGCAAGGAGGTTGATATATATTACTCAGAAACTGTTTGACGTTCTTATAAAAGAGACCTGGGGGGGGAGGGGTATAAGTTATTACAAAAGAATTTATATAAAAAAAATTATTTCTTTATCAAAGGATACCCAATTCGAGCAGAGATTGATTCTCTGTGGATAAAGATTTTGATTGAATTTACTTTATATTTAAAGGGAATATAACTAAAATAATTAGTATCCAGTCCTGTATATGTAGCTTTTTGTATACCGAAGTGTGAACGTTGTTATTTTTCTTTGAAATTAAAATATCAAGAAAACTTTAGTGTGTCATCAACTTCTTTATCTACCGTAAACCTGATGTTTGGATGTTGTGAATTCAAGTATATTAAAAATTATTCTACCTGAGCTTTACTATCAAAAAGCATAAATGTGTCATCAATATATCTTATATATAAAATAGGCTTAAACTCTATAGGGCATTGTTCCAGCCACTTCTTTTCATGGTAGCAGAGGAATGTATTTGCAGGGGTAGGGCCCAGTGGAGAACCCATCGCTACTCCATCAATCTGCTTATAGAGATCCCCATTAAACCAGAATATATTATCCTTGACTGACAGTTTTAGTAAGTTTTAGAACTGCTGTTTATTAAGATTATTAAAGTTTGAGGTACTGCCAGTAAGTATTTGTTCAGCCAGTATATTCATAGTTTCTTCTAGTGCAATATTTGTAAATAATGATGTTACATCAAAGCTGCACATAAATTTGTTAGATGTATAACTAGAATTGGTGATAACGTAAAGTTATGATTAATAAACCATGATGATTGTGGCACTTCGTTAGCTATTCGTACTGAATATATATATATATATATGTATCGCCAACAACAAATAAATAATTTCCCCTCCATTTTAATCGTTTAAACTTATTTATAAACAAAATAATCTTTTGAAATAATCCAATAAAGATAATTTTATTTTGATAAATGAAATTTTATTGATTCGTAAGTTCATTTCTAAAAATGAATATACTTCAAACTTGGCTAAAAATTTATAACTTACAAATCAATTTCATGGTAATAAAATAAGCATCGACATATACAGTAAATTATATCATTATTATTATTATGAGTGTGGTGTATATATATATATATATATATATATATATATATATATATATATATATATATATACAGGGTGGGCCGTAAGTTTCCATACATAGGAAAATTTAAATACGTGCGTCGGTATTTGGATCAGCAGTTTCCGGATGCTTGGATTGGTCGGCGTGTCCTGTGGAGTGGCCTCCCAGATCCCCAGATCTCACCCCCCTTGATTTCTATCTTTGGGGTCACTTGAAGGCCATGGTGTATCAGGAAAAGATACGAGACATAAATCATCTAAAGGAACGTATCACCAACGCCATTACAAGCATAACGTCAACTGTGCTAATGCGTGTTCATCAACAGTGGGGAACACGTATTGAAATGTGTTTTCAAAACAATGGCAACCATGTAGAGCATATTATATAAATAAAAATGGTTGTCCATAAAAAAATGTTTATTTTTCCTATGTATGGAAACTTACGGCCCACCCTGTATATATATATACAGTGTGTCCGTAAAGTCATGGTGGGATTTTAAATAGCTATATTATTGCAACGAAACATGATAATGAGATGAAACAATGCCAAATTTAAGAACAACTCTCAAAGTTGTATCTTGTAGTTAGTCTAGGCTAAGCTTAACCTTTATCTCGTAGTTAATCTAGGCTGTCCACATGCCTATGTTGAACATGAGCGTAATAGCCCGAAAGTTAATGTGTGGTGTGCTCTAGCACGAGATCGAGTGATTGGCCCATTTTTCTTCGCGGAACCCACTGTGACGTCACACAACTACCTCGCTATGTTGGAACATTTTGCAGTACCCCAATTTATTGACAATAATGTCATCTTTCAGCAAGATGGTGCTCCTCCGCACTATGCCAACGTTGTTCGATAATTCCTTAATGAAAAATTCCACAGAGATGGATAGGAAGAGGAGGATGGAAGCCATGGCCTCCACGCTCTCCAGACCTGACACCTTTGGACTTTTATATGTGGGGTTACGTCAAGCAAAGCGTGTACAGTGTACCCATTAGGGATATTCATCACTTGCACGAGCGAATCACGGAAGCTATCGCATCCGTCACTCCTGATGTTCTTGGGCGGTGTGTGGCTGGAATTGAATCACGCCTAGATGTCTGCAGGGCTACCAGAGGAGCCCATATCGAACTACGTTAAATAAAGTTATTCTCTTAGAGTTGTTCTTCAATTTGCCTTTTTTTCATCTCATTATCATGTTTCGTTGCAATAATATAGCTATTTAAAATCCCACCATGACTTTACGGACACACTGTATATATATATATATGATGAATAAAACCACGAAGGAAAGGAAACACAAAATGGTGCTCAAGCGCTTTCGTCTAATGACATCCTCAGGAACACTCACTCAGTGTTCCTGAGGATGTCATTAGACGAAAGCGCTTGAGCACCATTTTGTGTTTCCTTTCCTTCGTGGTTTTATTCATCATAAATATTTTTCACGTGTTACTTTCGTGAAATAATTTTCATATATATATATATATATATATAAACTGTGAAAGTAAGAATTATTAAAGTGGTTTTAACCATAAAAAAGCGAGAAATTAATACGCTTAATAGCCTCGTACTGCAATTTTAAATATTTAATGAAAGCGATAATGCATAAAATAAAAAAATTATTACAAGATGGAATACATTTTGTTTTCGTATACAAAAATATTTTGTAAATTAAACGTTATTTTAATGATTAAGAAAAAATATGTACGTTAACGTAATTGAGAATTATGAAGTTCTGAAGATAAAGTTAACTTTTATATAATAATTTTGTGAATATTTAATAATATTAAATAATATTTAACTAAAAGTTGATAAATATGTCGGAAGAATATTTATAGAAATTTATTATTCAAAGATAATGGGATACAGTTACGTGGTTATCTAGTTATACCGAGTAAGCTAGTTATAATAAGCTAGTTATACCGAAATTATCTAGTTATAGTAATCTAGTTATACCGAGATTACAGTTACAGACACGTTGTTATGACGTCATTCAAATTCTAACGCTAAAATCCTGTAAATATATTTATAAATAAATTGCGCTACTCTGCCCAAGTTTTGGGAAAAGAAATCAATATATTCGCTGCTAGATTGCTGTCTCCATATGGTACAGTTGGGGACATTGGACATTATGGATTTATGAACCTTTTCTAATGTCTCGTTTGTTGCTGGAGTTCTGTTATGGACAAAACTTCTTCGCTAACACTTTACAGAAGAAGGGTGTTGCTATACGATGAGTTACCTTTGTCTTTCTGTCTGTCTCTGTCGGTCTGTCTCTGTCGGTCTGTCTCTGTCTGTCTCCCTCTGTCTGTCTCCCTCTCTCTCCCTCTCTTCTCTCTCTCTCTCCTAGGTAGGATAGGAGAGTGGTCCGAAAAATGGATGGCAAATGCCGTTTAACTTGGGTAAATGCAAGGTGATGCACATTGGCTATGCCAATCCCAAGTCGGACTACTCGATGTTGGGGAGTAATATCGAGGCGACTGATTTGGAAAAGGACTTGGGTGTGCTAATTAGCAGCGACCTTAAGTTTACCAAACAGTGCGTAGAGGTGGAAAAGAAAGCCCAGAAGCTGTTGGGTTATATCAGGAGGCAATTTCAGTTTCGGAACAAGGAGATTGTGCTCTCTCTGTACAATTCCCTGGTCCGGCCGCACCTGGCGTATGCTGTGCAGTTCTGGTCGCCCACCCTCAGAAAAGATATTGAGAGGCTGGAGCGAGTGCAGACGAGGGCCACAGAGTTAATCCCTTCCGTTAGGCATATGGGCTACAATCGACGCTTACGCGCCCTGAACTTGTTTTCGCTGGAAACTCGGAGGCTGCGTGGTCAACTGATCGAGGTTTTCAAGCTCTTACGCGGGTTGAACGATGTCGATTTTAGAAGTATGTTTAGTTTAAATGATAACCCAACTCGCAACAATGGTTGGAAGTTGGATTTGAAACGGTTTAGGACTAGTGTGTGTGGGAATTACTTTACGTATAAGATCTGTGACGGTTACCTTCAGAAGTTGTGAACAGTTCCTCTGTGGATCACTTCAAGAAAAGGTTAGACCAAATCTTGCACACTATTTGAGTGTGTAGAAAATTTTCCCTGGCACCCGTTGCCATTGGTACCTCCACGGTATGGGCCGCAAGGCCTTTTGAGGTACTTCTTTTCCTTGTAACTCCTTGTAACTCTCTTCTCTCTCTCTCTCTCTCTCTCCATATATATATATATATATATATATTATATATAATATATATATATATATATAATATATATATATATACAGGGTGGGCCGTAAGTTTCCATACATAGGAAAAATTAAACGTTTGTTTTTATGTTTCAGATACCCTAAGAATATGCGTTGTAAGATCTTGTTTACTGATGAAGCAAATTTTTACGTCAATGGAGAGGTTAATCGGCAAAACATACGTTATTGGAGTAATGCTAACCCTAACTGGCTGAGTCCGACGAAGATGCAAGGTGCCAGTAAAGTGATGGTGTGGGGCGGGATATGGGGTGACAGAATTATTGGACCAATTTTTGTCAGTGGAAATCTTAATGCCGAAAGGTATCTTAACATGTTGCAAGAAGAGATTTTCCCATCCCTGCTAAACGAGGAAGGTAACTTCCCAGTTTACTTCCAGCAAGATGGAGCTCCACCTCATTATGGTCTTCACGTGCGTCGGTATTTGGATCAGCAGCAGTTTCCGGATGCTTGGATTGGTCGGCGTGGTCCTGTGGAGTGGCCTCCCAGATCCCCAGATCTCACCCCCCTTGATTTCTATCTTTGGGGGCACTTGAAGGCCATGGTGTATCAGGAAAAGATACGAGACATAAATCATCTAAAGGAACGTATCACCAACGCCATTACAAGCATAACGTCAACTGTGCTAATGCGTGTTCATCAACAGTGGGGAACACGTATTGAAATGTTTTTCAAAACAATGGCAACCATGTAGAGCATATTATATAAATAAAAATGGTTGTCCATAAAAAATGTTTATTTTTCCTATGTATGGAAACTTACGGCCCACCCTGTATATATATATATATATATTATATATATATATATATATAAAATCTACTCATCTATGTATAAATACATGTACTATACACGTTTCCTAAAGTCAGAAAAACTAACAATATTAGGAAACTCTCTGCTAGTACCACTCACCCAAACAAACCAGTGTAAAAACTCGTGACACAGAAATAAATGAAACCTCTCGTTTAGAAACAGCTGCTCCAGCAACTGCACCGATATAATGAGTATACTACAGGGTGTTCCATCAATCAGAAAACATGAGCGAATATTTATTTCTGATTTATTTCCTTTATGTGTTAATTTATTTCATACCCGCATGCAGTTACAAATTATGCACATTGTTTCTCGCCATTGTTGTTCACAAACGTTTGTCACCTTCGCAGGAGACTCACTGAAGCTTGGCCTGAAATTACAATATGCAGATATTCAGCAGAGAGTTCATGATGCGAGGGTTGGAGTGGAAACGATGCCTAACAATAAACATCATCACTGTCAATGGCGAACACACTGAGCATATTTTGGAACTGGAAGTATGAAATAAATGAAATAAATAAAAAAAATAAATAAAATAAAATTTATAAAATTTTCTTTATTATTCTGACTAACGGGTGTGTGTATATATATATATATATATATATATATATATATATATATATATAGCGGATCGACATGAAATAGACCAACAAATAGAAAAATTCTTCTTTCCACGCCTTCATCAAACAGTCTTCGAAGGCACACGTGGGCAAGGACTCAGAAAACAATGAAGTGTCTGTTTTTCTTCCAAAGGCCGCCAAAAGCGAGCCCTTAGCAACTAAAGGACGCGGGGACAAGGATTCTCGAGATTTGGCGCAAAGGTCCGCGTCACCGAAGTAATATAAGCGAGATTCCACTCTCACTCACACACTCGCTTTCCACCTCCACGAGCAGATCTCATCACGTCAACCGCCCTCCGGCTTCCCGCCGGAGGAGCGGCCTGCTGCTTCCCACAAGGCCTACGATCTATCATCAAGTAAGACCTTCTACAGACCGCCTGCAGAAGCAATCCTTCGAAGCCCAATCAGCATCTCCTCGGGCCTACGGTCTACAAGGTCAGCCTTCAAGTCTCTCTACCGTCTACGAGAGATATTCAGCACCTCAAGCCTACGCCTGCAAGATCATTTATAGGCCATCCTGCACCTCGAGAAGTAACATCAACGACACTTCGAGCCTACAGTAATAGGTTCACTCGACACTTCAACAAAAGTCCTCATCGTCCCGATAAGATAAGTGCATCCTTTCTAAGTAAATCACGTGAAGCCTACATTAGCCTACCGCCGAACGGTAGACTATACCCCAAGTGTAATTAAGCGTTCCAACTGACTCTCGTTAAAGAACGCAGTAGGCCTATTATCCAATTCAAGTGTCATTCCAATACCGTAATTCCGTGTATCATCCGTTATTGTGTTCAATTCATATATTTATGTGATAACTAAATATTCTCTTGGCGTAATCACTTAACATCACATAATGGCCTGATTTATAAATGATATTTGTGTAACCATTGTCAAGCATTCAATCCATTATTATCGGGCCGCATCATTCATTCTGTGTCATTATTAGGCCCATTCAATCATCTAGCCTACTTAATCAGAGTGTCACGCACACAGTTCTGCATTATTTATATCATTTACTAGGCCCATTCACTGCTCCATTTTGCATGCCATTTACATACCATCAATGAATGTATTACGTGTCAATTTAAGCTATTAACCATTCATCTTACTAGCTAAGTTCTATGTCATCAGCATAACGTAAAGGCTATCAATTAATTACTGTCATTCCTTTGTTATATTACTGTGAATAGATAATATCTATATTTTCATAATAAAATACAAACAATAAGATATTTTTATAACCTTAATATTAATTTGCTTGGGTGTAATCCAAGCTGGTGACCTCGTTAATTCATGTCAGTTCCAATAGTATGGTGGGCCTACTCCATTAGCTACTTTTCAATTGGTGATACTTTACATCTTAAATTATTAACCCAGCCTATCATTAATAAACACACAGTCATTGCATCAATTAATCACTAGCATACAATTAAATCATTATCACCTTAAACGGCTAAAAACTAGGTCCACTATATATATATATATATATATATATATATATATATATATATATATATATCAGGTCATCCCATAAGTAATGTCGTTTTTTAGATCGGAATTTGAAGGACAAAAAAAAACTCAACTGAAACTTTTTAATCTAGTATATATTTTCCATCGGAATTAATGACACACTGCCAACGTCCTACAAGCTTTTCAATGCCATGTTTATAAAATTCAGGCGGTTTTGAGGCAAAAAACGTACAAAGACTGGTGTGCAGGTCATCTAAAGAAGTATACTGTTTTTCGTCAAGATAGTTTTGGAGACTCCTGAAGAGATGATAACACCGGTCTGCATGAAAATCGATTTCTTTATTTTGAGTTGTAATTCTGAAGCAGTTCGCTGCGCTGAATTAAAAAATGCTACCAGTTTTTTTTCTATCACCCACAGTTTTAAAGTTATTAGCAAAACAATTTTCGGGCGTTTTGTAATTTTTTACCTTTTTTATCTTTAATTAATTTCGTTTTTTCATATTTTTCATAGATAATTTTAACATTACGTCTTTAAAATTTTAATAATGGCTTCTAGAGGATGTACCCATAGTCCAGACATATTTTGTTATATTTGTGGTCGGTATGTTGTTGTAAAACAAAGGACAAATGTAACGACCTTCATTAAGAGAGCTTATCATGCTTATTTTGGAATTAAATTAGGAGATCAAGACAAAAGTTGGGCTCCACACAAGGTTTGTCTTACGTGTGTTGCGGCACTAAGGAATTGGAGCAAAGGTAAAAAGAAAAGTTTGCAATTTGGGATCCCTATGGTATGGCGCGAGCCTAGAAACCATACCGACGACTGCTACTTCTGTTCTTGCAATGTTAAAGGTTATAATGCAAAGAATAAAGAGAGCCTTCAATACCCAAGTCTTCCATCTGCAATAAGGCCAGTACCCCATGGTCCAGAAGTTCCTATTCCCCGCCCACCCGAGAGTCTGGATCAATACAATTCAGATTCTGATTCAGCTCCAAATCCAGACAATGATGATTATGAACAGCCAACAGCTGACCGAGATCCTCCTAAACCATTAACCCAAGCCGAACTAAATGACTTAGTCAGGGATCTGAATCTGCCTAAGGACTCTGCAGAACTTTTGGGTCTAGATTGCAGGAGAACAATTTATTGGCATCCGACACATACTTCGCTTGGTACAGAAATCGTGAGAAAGACTTCGTGCCTTTTTTCGAAGAAGATGGTCCCTTGGTATTTTGCAAGGACATCACAGGATTAGTGTGCAAGCTGGGATCGAATACCAAACCAGTGACGGAGGTTGTTTATAGATTCCTCTAAAACCAGTCTAAAAGGAGTGTTACTGCACAACGGTAAAAATATGCATCAATCCCAGTGGCCCATTCTACTCATTTAAAAGAGACCTATGATAACATGAAACTGCTTCTGGAAAAAATTCAGTATCAAAATCACAGATGGATATTGTGTGGGATCTCAAAGTCCTTTGCATGTTACTTGGGCAGCAATCAGGATACACTAAGATGCCATGTTTCATCTGCGAATGGGATAGTCGAGCACGTGACCAGCACTGGAAGAGGAAAACTTGGCCTCCTAGAGAGAATCTTACCCCAGGATCAAAGAACATTTTACATGAACATCTAGTTGAACCAAATAAAATCCTCCTACCACCCTTGCACATTAAGTTAGGCTTAATGAAGCAGTATGTCAAAGCATTGAATAGAGGAGGTGAGTGTTTCAAGTACATTTGTTCAAAATATCCAAAGATTAGCTACGAGAAAATAAAGGAAGGTGTTTTTATAGGTCCTCAGATTAGAAAGTTATTGACAGACGATCATTTCCTGAACACAATGACCAATAAAGAAAAAGAAGCATGGCTTGGTTTCAAAGATGTTGTTGAAAACTTCTTGGGAAACTACAAAAGCCAAAATTATGAAAGACTGGTGGAAAATATGCTTAAAAAGTTTTGCGCCTTAGGCTGCAACATGAGCCTGAAAGTTCACTTCTTATTTTCGCATTTTGACCGTTTTCCCGAAAATCTCGGAGATGTCAGTGAGGAGCAAGGGAAACGATTTCACCAGGACATCAAAACCATGGAAAGAAGATATCAAGGAAGATGGCATACAAATATGATGGCGGATTACTGCTGGTGTCTGCAACGAGATCAGCCTAACGCACAGCATAAGAAAACATCAAAGAAGCACCGGTTTAGTCGTCATTAGTCAGATTTACCTTCATAGTCTTAAGTCTTTGGAATAAGTCCTGAAATGTTTGCAAGTAAAGAAGGTAAATATATTTTGTTTCTTTCAGTTATTTTTTTATTCTTTCATAAACAAGCAATATGCTTGTCCAAGAGCTAGGAGCTATTTAATTCTGCTTTAATTAGGTTTTACTCTATCACCTAAAGATTTCGTGCTACAAGGGGTGTTGTAATACCTCATCTGTCCCCAAATGTTAACCACCCATTGATGGGAGGGGAGAGAGTATTTTGCTGGGAACGGGACTGGTTGTTATATATATTTCCCCTACAGTATTATGTAAGCGTTACTGTAGTCTATAACAACAAAATTTATGGTTTAGCATCTGCAATCCAATGTTGGTCTCGATAAGATGGTTCACATTTGGGGATAAATGGGGGATTTATGACACACCCTGTAGTAAGAAAACCATATGTGATAGGGAAAAACTAACTATATTTTTGAGATCAGCGCACTCAAATTATATATACTCACCAACTAGTTTGTAAAAATCGATCGACAAGTTTTCAAATGTGTACTGGTGTAATCTGAAGGCGCAAGGTCTGGAGAATATGGAGGATGTGGAAGTTTTTCCCACCCAAGCTCCTCAATTTTTGAAGAAGTGATCCGAGCGGTTTGAGGACATGCGTTGTCGTGGTGGAACACGATTCCTTTCCGATTAACCAAAGAAGGTCTCTTTTCTGATAGTGCAGTGTTCAATCGATCCAGTTGTTGACAGTAGACTTGAGCGGTGATTGTTGGTTGTGTGCTAAGGTTTCAAAGTGTATTACACCACCTTTATCCCACCAAACACTAAGCAACACCTTCCGAGGGTGAAGATTTGGTTTTGGCTGTGGTGTCGCTGGTTCTCCGGCACAAACCCACTGTCGACGGCGCTTAACATTCTGGTACAGTATCCACTTTTCATCACCAGTCACTAAACGGTGCAGAAACGGATCTTGGAGTTCACGGAAATGAAGAGCTGTGCTAATGTTTACCCGCACCCTCAGATTGTCGACCGACAATTCATGTGGCACCCATTTTCCTAACTTAGGCACTTTCCCGAGTTGTTGCAAATGTCGATGGATGGTGGACGGGATGAATTAAGTTTCTGGGCCAATTCTTCGACAGTTGTTGAACAGTCTTCTTCAAGTGCGGCTAACAGTAGGTCATCATCAAACTCAGCAGGGCGTCCAGAGCGTGCTGCATCTGTCAAACAGCAGTCACTATTCCTAAACTTTTTAAACCATCTTTGACATTTCCTCACATGCAGAATATCGTTGCCATAAACTTCCTGAATGTTTCGCGTTGCTTCAGTAGCACTATTCCCTTTTTTGAACTCGTAAAACATTATATACCTGATATGCTCTTCTGGTACCGCCATGTTTATGAGGGGTTCACATAAAACAAAACACACGTCTTCACTGGTCAAGGTCTGTAAAGTATGTAGCGAAACACGATAGATCTCCTCTTAGATATAACCTTCGGAAAATTTATGCTTAAACCGAGTAGGACTAGTTTAAACTTAATCTATCGTAAAAAACGACATTACTTATGGGATGACCTGATATATATATATAGTGACCAATTGACAGTAGGCCATATAATAAATATAACTAGAATAATTAAGTAAATTATTACTTGAGGCTCGAAGTCACCCGATTTTCCAATCAGAATAATAAGTGTCATAAGAAGATTAATAGAGTGAATTTCCTTCTTTTAAATAAAACGAAACGATAAATGAAGAAGTCACAAATAAAGAATACAATTCAGCAAATGCAGATACATAAAATAAATGAGATTTGAATTGAATGATTTGTTAATTATATTGTACAGTAACCTATTAGTTGAATTACATGGCTGTGCAATTGTAAATTAAGTGATTAACGAAAGTAGGTTACTCGATTGAATTTGAGTGTTTACAGTTAAAAATAGGAATGGCAAAATATATCCTACGAAGGACGTTACAAGTGGTCGTCACATGTTGGTGGTTCGCTTGCGACTGGTGTAGGTAGATTGAGCTGCATACTCGAAGGTTTGTGACGTCATCTCCTTCGAGGGAGCGAGGTATAGCTTCACACGAGAAGCAAGGTACGAAGGTATGATGTCGTCGGCATGGAAACGCTTGATGTGAAGGAAGCAACAGTAACAGCTCTCGAATCGTCGTCGGGTTGAGAACAAATGAATGCTTGTAGGTGTTTGCTTGTAAGAGTTGTGTAACTAAAGGAGTCTGACTTGAAGTATAATAGTTAAGAAGTAAGTGCTTCAGGGTGAAGAAACTGCTGACACACATACACACACACACACACACACACACACATATATATATATATATATATATATATTAATGTTCATAAGTGTTCATACAGAAAAATATTTCAATTACATTCGTTCTCATCTTTTGTACTATGCATACGATAGTTATGAAAAGTTTACCGCTCGTTTGGAAAAGTTTAACAAATAAAAAACTACTTTAGCTTCAATATATGATGCAAAACATCAAAGGATTTAAAGGAAAAAAAGCTAAAATGCAAAAGTTTTCGTACATTTACTTACAAAATTACACTTTGTGGGTCCACCTTTTGCTCGAATGAGCTAGTGATTCGTTTTGGGTATTTTTCTACAAGGGTTCGGCATCTCTCAGTAGAAATTTTAGCCCATTCTTTTGGAGAAAATTGTTACAATTCATTCACATGCGAATTTATTCACATTGAAATCAGGGCTGTGATTGGGCCACCCGAGAACGTAAACTGCACTAGGCACCACAGGGGGACGTAAACTACGCTTACTCCGTATTTTTTAATAAAGAAGATAATAATATCTAATAAGAATTTAATATTTTGTTTATAAGAATTTAATAATGTTTTGTTTAATAAAGAAGATATTAATGTTTAATAAGAAATTTAATGATGGTTTGTACGTAAATAAGAAATTAATAACGTTTTGTTTGAAATTAAGAATATAAAATACTAGTTGGCAACACCTTAAAATGACCGAGAGAAAGAAGGATGCCCGAATTCAGTCTTCGGGCGGGTGTCCTCGTTAGGTGTTTGTTATTAATATGTTAGAGTGACTTTAAAATAGTTAATTGGCTCTCTCAGCGATAAAAGGTTAACGATGGGTCTGCAGTCGCTTTAGCCCGTTGGTTCAATTGTTTTGGCGTGAATAAAAAGTCAGCAAATTAGTAATAATAGTGTGTAATTTATCCCCAGTCCCTTCGCTGTTCAAAATCATAATGCCGGCCACGGCTACCCGTCTGCTCGCGTCCGTATAAAAGTAAAGCGCAGTAAAATGAGTCTCTTCTTTAGGTCTTTAGGTGAGTTCGAACGATGGTTCAGGATCGACCTACGGTCGACCCCTCTGCAGCATCCCGCCTCATTTGCGGGATTTGGTGAAGGAGGGAATTGCTGCCTGATCTCCTCCTGCCCTCATAGCCAGACAAGCATGGCTGGTCAGGGACTTTGCACAGGAATCTGTCCAGCTGGTTCTTGAAGTTATTCAGGTCGGTGTGCTGGAGATTCCTCACTTCTTTTGGTAGGACGTAGGACATTGGACAGTGATATTAGTAAGAAAAGGCAAACAATGAAAAGAAAGCGAAGCGTAGAAGTAAAGACGTTTTAAAAATCACTACAGTGATGTATCACGGACACCAACTGTAGGAGACACCCTTCACGATTTCCAGATATTTTTTTATTTACAGCACGTTTTCTTTAAGCACAGGCCTTGCATGTACTGTAAAATCAATTTCTGGATTATTATTTCAGAACGCTCATTTTGCATATATACAGTACAGTATATGCAAAATTTTTGTCATACCAGGATTTGAACACGCGCCCTTTGACTCGAAGACCAGAGTATAGACCATTAGGTTATAACATGGAAAACAACCTGGCGACATTCATCAGCCTAGGGAAACGCCTAACGCTTTTTTATCCAGACGTGCTTTTACGTTCCTAATCTCATGTGCTCAGGCCAATAAACAACATTTAATTCAGATCTATCTGGCAGACACGAGAGTACCATTAGATGGAGATGTAAACACATACCCATGGAGGGGAGTAAATTTTGTAAATGCAAAAGCGATCGGTTATCTCTCACTGTTCAATATCCAGCTAAGAAGCTCTCCAACAACTTTACTACTACTGCTTTCTATCCACTTTTCCATTCCAACGGCCCAGTTGCCGTCTATTCTCCTGACAAAGTTAAACTCTTCGCTCAAACTTCCACCTCCAACTCAACACTGGACGATTCCGGTGCTCTTCCTCCATCTCCTCCTCTCTTCCAAAGAACTTCTTTCTGCCTGTCTGTGCTCAACTCTAGGAAGGCGTACGGTTCTCATGGTGTTTCTCTGTTGTTCTTAAGAACTGTGCTTCTGAACTGACACCCTGCTTAGCCAAACTCTTTCGTCTTTGCCTTTCATCTGGTACTTTTCCTTCCTGCTGGAAGTTCTTTTTCATTCAGCCTATTCCATAGAAGTGTGACCGCTCTCAACCTTCCAACTATCGTCTAATTGCTTTGATTTCTTGCCTTTCTAAAATTTTTGAATTAATCCTTAATAGGAAGATTCTTAAACACCTTTCTTCCCACAATTTTCTTTTAGATCGCCAGTATGGGTTCCACAAGCGACGCTCAACTAGCGACCTTCTTGCATATCTCTATGACTCTTGGTGATCCTCCTTTCGGGATTTCGGTGAAACTTTTTCTATTGCGCAAGACATATCAAAAACTTCTTTTAATAGAGTCTGGCAGAAATTTTTAATCTCCAAACCGCCCTCCTTCGGTTTCTATCCTTCTATCTGTGCCTTCATCTCTGATTTCCTTTCTGGACGATATATAGCTGCGGTTGTAGCTGGCCACTGTTCTTCTAAATCTATTAAAATTGGTGTTCCTCATGGTTCTGTCCTGTCACCCATTCTTTTCCTTTACTTATTAATGATCTATTAAGTCGCACTTCCTATCCTATCCACTCTTATGCCGACGATTCCATTCTTCACTTCTCCATCCGCTTCACAAAACGTCCCTGTCAACAGTCACCCCATGATTCGCGTAGGACGGCTATGGTATGCCTGACCTCTGATCTTTCTGATATCTCTGACTGGGACAAAGAAACCTCGTGGCTTTCAATGCCTCAAAAACTCAATTCCTTCCTGCTTGTCACAATTTTCCACACGACTATCCCCTTATCTTCAACAATATACAACTCCATCCTTCCTCTTCTCTTAACATTGTTGGCGTTCCTTTTCTCGTGATCTTTCCTGGAAAGATCACATTACTCTCTTTCTAAAAGAGCTTCTAAGAGGTTATGTGTGTTGTACCGGCTCCGCAATTTCTTCACTCCCAGTCAGTTGGCGTCCCTCTACAGGAGTCTTGTCCCCTCCCGTATGGATACGCTTCTCATGTGTAGAGTGGCTCAACCCACACAACTGTACTTGACCGGGTGGAATCAAAGGCTTTTTGTCTCATGAATTCCTCTCCTCTTACTTACTGTCTTCAATCTCTCTCTCTTTGCCACAATGTTGCCTCACTCTCTTTACTATCGCTACTATAACTTTAACTGAAGTGAATGCCTCTTTAACTGAATGCCTCTTCCTTTAAGTAGAGCACACTAGGGTTTTCATATTGGAGGGGTTCTCTTTGTCCTGAGATTCCAGGACAAAATTGGATTTCATCCCGAGAGCCCGGGATTTCTCGGGAAATTTTATTGTCTAATTTATGTGTAGTTATCAAATTATATCTAATTATCTAACCTACAGTATGTGATATACTTTATCAAAGCTATATATATATATATATATATATATATATAATATATATATATATATATTATATATATTATATATGTATAGAACGACGTAAGTATAGAGGAGTGTTCTGCACACGAGGAAGAGAAATAACGAACAAATGAAAAAAAAAAAATATATATATATATATATAATATATATATATATATATATATATATATATATATATATATATATTATATATATATATATATATATATATATATATATATATATATGTTACGTGCATAAATATACATTATATATTTACGTACATGTTTTACCAGTTGTATCGGACAATGAAACACTTCCAGAATTTTTCTGTAGCTTTATTGGAGATTGAAAATTAGAAACCGAAATGAAAAATTCTACTTAGCATTCTTGAAGTAACGTTTAAGGAAGCAAAGGCAGTCGATGCTGCGGTCATTTAATCTCGTTCTCATTTTCGTAACGAACAATCCCGCAGCCGAAAAAGCACGCTCAGATTCAGTCGATGTGGGCGGAACTGATTTTAAAGCGTTGAATAGCAGATTAATGTTTGGTGTTCGTTCACCAGTGGCTTCAAACACCTCGAACTCTCTTCCAAGATGCTTGCTCTCGCTAGCATGGCTATCGCATTTCCCGCTTTGCAGTGCTTGTATCGCTGCATCAAGTTTTTCTGCCAGAGTCATTGTTTGAGGCTGTTGTTGCATTTCATCTTCTGATTGAGACGCATTTCTCGATCTAGATGAGCTACTAATTAACAATGTGAGGCTGTGCCGTCAATGAACTCTGTCTGCTGAAGGGAATGAAGGGGGAATGGCAGAGCATTTTTAAAGCTTTTCCTACTGAGCGACAAAGGCAGATCGGGAAGTTGGGGTGGGGGGATTAAGGCAGGGGGTGTGCTGCCAATTTCTTAACAATCGGTTCTGATACAGATAGGGGTGTAAATCGGCGAGCGCCAATGGCGCGAATCATTAAGCTAGGGGGGTCTGGGTTGAGCGGTAGCATTTTGTAACATTTTTGCAGAAATTATTTAACATATTCTTTATACTCACTAATGACATAATTATCTAAAAAATAAACTAATTTTTCATCAAAAACTAAATAAATATTGAAACGACCACTGCTTTTGATACTACTAATATTTTTCTATAAAATCCTGAAAAAATGAAAAAAAATTTAGATATAAATAATTTCTACTGACTTTTAAATATTTGTTAAAAACAAACAAACGGTTCGGTGATCCACTCAAAATTTAACAACCGGTTCGGGCGAACCGAACCGAACCAGTCCCAGCACACCCCTGGATGAAGAATACTATGGATCCGGATGTTCCCTAATCAGGCCACCATGTAAATGTAAATTTCATATTTACATTTAGGATAAACAGTTCTAATTGTGGCATATATGCATGTATTATATGTATTTATATGGCTTCCAAGACAATGCTCCCAAGAAAACTCCCAAGACAATTCTATTTTTACAAATTTTGAAAATTCCTTGTCGCCCAGTACCCTAAAAGTTCATTTACTGGGAGACAAATTTTCTACAGTGGGTGACATTCATATGGCACACTCACTAGGTTAAAAAATGCTCTGGGGAATGGGGGACTCGGTGAGGAGGGGGGTTGGGGGGGGTTGATGCCGTGCCTCATTACAGTGACCTTACTCATTACAATGAAAATACCAGACTTGACAAGTTACAACTTACAACAAGCCGAATCGGCTTGTTGTAACTTACACGAGCCGATACACAAGATGATCAAGTAATTTATTCTTTTTTAAGATAAGAAAATGAAATTCTTTAAGAAGTATAACAAGAAAATTTCCCGGGATTCTACTATTTTTCCTGGGATTTGAAATCAGCAATTATCAACCGGGATCCCGAGAAAGAAACCCGAGAGCACACAGTACCAGACTTTCGACATATTCTCATTCCTTTTATGTCCAACTCTCTAACGCAAGGGTTAATCGGTATTTTCAATCTTTCATCTACTCAACCGGTCAACTCTGGAACAATCTTCCTCAATTCCTCTTTTTCCCTGTGTATGACCGCCAATCTTTCAAACGCAGTGTCCAGGCATCTCGAAAAGCCTGGACCTTGATTTTGGCTCTCTTCTTTTTCTATGGGTGGACGATTTTTGCGGCATTTGCCTACTAATAATAACTCTTATGTGCATTTTTATTTTGACCATCATCCCTCGATTAAATCTTCTATTTTCTCTGCTATGTTTCTTAGAGCATTGAGAGTTGTCAGTCCTGAATTTTTAGATTCCGAGTTACGCAATATCATGAATATTGGTACTAAATTATGTTATCCTATTTCATTTCTAGATAACTGCCTTGGAAAAGCTAAGAACAGGTATTATAATAGTGTAACTGTAAAGGAATTTGAGCGTAAAAATATCCTTAGCCTGCCTTACCATGTTAAATTTAAATATCTTCCGACTTTACTTAAAGCAATTGGTATCAACGTAGTCTTTAAGTATAATAATACTGTTAAATCTAGCCTAATAAAGAATAGCCCGGATAATGCGGTTGGCTGTGTATATTCGATCGGATGTTACTCAGTATATATATAGGTCAAACGGGTAAAACGTTAGATATCAGGGTAAAACAGCATAAATATGGGTGTAGAACAGCAAATAATTCTAATGCATTGTTTAACCGTATGTACAGATGTAATCATAATATCAAGTGGGATAGTTCTAAAGCGTTGGTTAAAAACACAGATATAACTGAAAGGAATATTCTAGAATGTGCATTTATCCATTTTAAAAATAATTTCAATAACAGTGCGGGAATGTATAAAATTGACAATATCTTGTTAAAATGCCTTTTGCCTTTAATCAACTCTTGTTAATCATGTGCTAATCTTTTTATTTCTCTGTCCCGTTGTACATGTGTATATATTTTCGTCATTTCGCCTTCTCCATTCATTCCCTGACGAGGTGTACTTGAGTGCACGAAAGACCTTGGAATTATTTTCCTTTTTCCTTGTGGGTTTTCATCATTCATTTATTTTACATATTTAATTGTGAAATTCATCTCATATATATATATATATATATGTGTGTATATATATATTACACGTGAGGGCGTGTACGTGCGCAGAACAATAAGGTAAAACATGAATATAAGAGCAAGACAAAGAAAGAAAAAAAGAATGTGTTGCTTAATAAAAATCTACGTGGGCTTAACGTTCATTATAAAGTCTATATAAGAACAAAATTTCGAAAATTAAACGATAGTAAGTACACAAATATTATCGCTTTGTAATTCAGTGTTGCCAACTAAAATTTTTGAAAAGCACTAGTCGTGCAGCTAAAAAGCACTAAAAAGCACTAAAGATGATTTAGAAATCACCAAAAAAAGCACTGAAATACTCAAGTAATCGGGTATGAACAGTAAAAGAATTGCACATAATAAATGCAAATGTGATTCTTTTTAATTTAAAAAATTGAAAGTATATTTACCTTGAAATATTTTTAATCAATAATTTCCAAAACTTCCCAATCAATTTCTTCTGATGTTGATGCTTCATCTACAGGTGCTCTATAAGTATTCATTGATCCAATTTTCTTTAAAACATCATTTGGCAACTTATAATTGTAACAATATTTACCGTTTCGTTTAAGCCCATATTTAAAGGCTAAACTTCTCTTAAGCTTTTTATACTTAAGCGATTACGCAATTTTGACTTTATGATATTCATGTGGCTAAAAACTCTTTCCACATCAGCATTTGAATGTGGTAATGTGAGCACTGTTAATGCTAACTGGGATAGATGTTCACCGTATATTTTTAAATTCTTCCATTGGAAATCAATGCGGGTCAGGCTCTCTGCATCCTCATTAAAAATCCAGGTTTTATTGGTTTCAGGCATGCTTTACGCTAAAATAGTTCATTGATTGTAACACACGAAAATTATCAGGAAGACGCTGTCTAATTTGCTTTATTAGTTCCACAACAAAATTTACGCATCGGGCTCTAATCTCTTTCTCTTCTAGTTCAGAAAACTTACATTCTGAGACTTCCTTCTCAAACTGATAACCAAGGTATGGCTTCGGATCTAAATAATCTTGAACTGAATCACTCTCATTTAGCTTCTTTCCAGGTATTAGAATGACTGAGCTGAGTGAATCAATAAGATGCTGAAGATCATTCAATAACTTAGTGGGGTCTTGTGTTTCCGCTTCAAATTTTTTGTTTACTCTTTGCACTTCAGCAAGGATTTGCTTTAAAAATACTAGAAAAACATAGTTTTTCTTATCACAAAACATTAAATAAAGAACTTCGGCTGTATAGCACCGTTCTTCATTCCTTGCAATGTCAAAATGGGTTTTTAGCTCAACCCACTGCTGCAAAATTCTCACTACAGCAGATTCAATTGACATTCATCTTTTTGTGCTAGGCTGGACGAGCTTTAAAGGTTGATTTCCTTCGTTTATTGTGGCAAAAAGTTGTTTATATTTAGCTTGACGAACCGAATGAGAAACCAGCTGTATGTTTCCTTTATCATGAAATCCAAATTCTTTGGCAAATACTCAGCTGCAGCGTGTGACACAGCAAGTTGAAGCGAATGACAAATACATCTTATAAGTATTAGATGTGGAACTTCTTTTTTTAATGTTGCATATACTCCATTGTTTATACCTGTCATAACTGAGGCATTGTCTGTTCCTAGAGCAATTAGATTTTGCAAATCAAGGCCATGTTTTTTTAAGCATTCCTTTATTGCATGGCATATTGCAACAGCAGTACATTCATCCAATTCAATCAAGTCTAAATAAGTTACAATGATCTTCTTTCTAATCTCTGAATAATATCTAATGACAATTCCTAGTAACTTTATAACAGAAATATCATTAGATTGGTCAATTATTAAACTATACTTGCTATTTCCTTAGTCATTTTTTAACTCCTCACTAAAATATGGTCCAAGAACATTTGTAATAATTCCAGTACACTTTGTTCGCTTAAGTTTCAGATTTTTTGTTTCCTTGCTATCTCCAAAGCATTCTTTAACAAGTTCACTTAAATGATCCACAACTCTTAATGAACAGTGCTCAGCAATAAACATAGACACGCTTCCTTCTGTTTGTTTAACACTTACATCGGCGCTAATTGCAAATGGCAGCCGTGTTTTTCTCTGGCAACTAAAAGGCTCCTCAGCTTTTTTGTGTTTAGTAGTATTACTATGTCGCTCTATGTCACTTATTCTGGCAGCTATGGAACATTTACAGTAATTACAAAAACACTTACTGTCATCACCTTCCGCTCTTCTAAGCCAATTTTTGTACTTCGATTCCTTCAGCCATTCATTTCTAAAATGTTGTGTATATTTTTTACTCATCCTCACGTTTCACCAGTAGGGGGGAATAATAAATCCAACTATAATAGTGATCACTGATCACCAAGTAAGAATCATGACTATTTTACCACTTTCAATAATAAACTGATGACAATCAATTAACTTCATGTAATCATGCACTCATCCACTGAGTAAACCAACTTGGAACTGAGAATTGTTTAATTTCGGCAGTGTTGCTAAATCTACCTTTAAAAGTGCCTAAAGTGTAGCTAAAAAGTGGCAAAGTTTCATAAAAAGGGGCTCAAAGGTCATATCTTTTAGATCTTCATCATTGGCATGTTCATTTACTCTTTTATATACCTTCGTTGTACTAATTTTTATCAGAACTATTAACACGACAAAGTAGTTAAAAACGCAACAAGGTGCTTTAAAAAGGTGCCATATGTTACTAAACGAGGCTAAATTTAGCATTACAAAGTTGCTAAATTGGCATCACTGCGTATCGGCAGATCCAAAACGAAGAAAAACGTTTCTGAACGATTTGAAACGTTTTGTTCGACCAGAAAATAAATGTAATTTGCCATTTTGCTTTTCTTATCTAATTTAATATTAATTGGTTCCAGTTTTAATTACTGTAAGTTGTAGAGTTTATTCTCGTTGGTCGTAAATGACATTCTCCGAAATGTAAAATGGCTTTTTGACTATCCTGGTTTTCCTCTTTTACATTCCAAAGTTAATTTTATTTAGAAATCTTTTTTATATGAATTCCAGACGAATACAAATTGGACGCTTGGAAGCGAAAATGATTCTCGTGAATTTTTTATCGGTTTTGCCTTTTGCCAAAAAATGACAAGTACATGAATCCACACTCTGCACGCCGAGTACATGCCCGCAAAGTGACTCACATGACTGAAAGTAACCTAAATTTCACTTTGAGAAGAAGAAAAACCATGATCGGAAGTGACTCAAGTACTTGAATCACTCCAAGTTTCCAATTTTGCATGCCATGTAGGCGTAGTAACGAAACTATTTAAAGATTTGTTTTTATGGGATGATGAAAAAGCAAGGACTTTAAAGTATATGAATACATACAGTGTGTATACATACACATACAGTTTATGAATACATACAGTGTGTATACATACACATACAGTTTATGAATACATACAGTGTGTAGATGCGAAAACAATTTTGTTTCTATAATGTGACAAGAGGAAAAACGTGTTTAAAATCTATTTTAAATGTAATGCGTGTGTAATGAATGTTTTTTCCCTGACAACGAATTTCATCTATTCCTCAATAATTTAATTTAACTTAACGTAACGTGACCCTCAAAAACCTGTCCAGAAAATGTCACGTTAACGAAATGTCGTAAACCCGATATTTTTAAGTACAACCGTACTGTAGAATATGCTATTTAAACTTTAACTAAACTCTTTATTTTGATTAGGATTTCTAACCCCTTAATATAGTATTCTATAATAAACAAAATCTACATACTTGTATTAATGCGTTTTTTGATAATTTTATCTGAATTAGATCGGGGATTTGGTTGAAGTTTGAATCAATTTTTTTAGGCTTAATGAATACTGGGACTTCTCCCCAAATGTTTATGAATTACGTTCTGATACGCGCGGCAAAAACGACATTAATGAAGGAAAAAAAAAATGAGACATACTACATAGCAGTTTATGCGTATTATGTGTTCACCTTCAAGAGTTTAATGACATTTTAAATACTTGTACATATGTCCTTGCCTCATTATTCACACACGCACACACACACACACACACATATATGACATCCAACAGATATACACAGACACCGACCGCACATAAACCAGATGCATAAAATAAATAAAAATATAAACCTTTGACTAAAAAATATTTATATAGTGATTATAAAATAGAGTTTATTTTATTTTTTTTAATTGCCTTAACATCAAAAGCCAAACATTTTCATTTCCTTTTTGTAAATTTTAATTAATAAAATATTTTCATATATCACTGTGTGTATATATATATATATATATATATACACACACAAACCTCGGTGGTGTAGTGGTTAGCGTCGCTGACTACGAATCCATCGTCCCGGGTTCGAGACCCCGACGACAGCCGGCGCGCAGCAAAACCCAGCTGTTCATCCTTCCACACAATAAAGAAAGTGGTTGGTAGATAAATGGGTACCCCAGGTGGCCTAGTGGTTAAAACGCTGGGCTGCTGATGGGGCGTGGTTCGGATTGTAGGTCTAAGGTGGAGTGAAAAGCTTGACCTTCGTCAGAATGAACAATTCGGGCGGAAACTAACCAAAGGTTATTATATATATATATAGGGTGATTCAAAAGTCAGGTTACATAGGGCTTTTCTGTTTCTTTGCAGGTAAATGAGTTATGAGATGTTATCGAAGGAGGAGCGCATTGATGTGATATTCCTAGCTGGCTGCACAAGTGCCTGACTTTTGAATCACCCTGTGTATATATATATATATATATATATATATATATATATATATATACAGGGTGATTCAAAAGTCGTTACATAGGGCTTTTCTGTTTCTTTGCAGGTAAATGAGTTATGAGATGTTATCGAAGGAGGAGCGCATTGATGTGATATTCCTAGCTGGCTGCACAAGTGCCTGACTTTTGAATCACCCTGTATATATATATTATATATATATATTATATATATATGAAAAAGAAAATGAAAATATATCCATATGACAAATATTATTAGTACAATGACAGTTTCACATACTAAGGATAGAAATATATACAGTTGATTAGAAATAATACAGTAATATCGTAGTTAAGTGGACCTACAAACAGACGTTTTTGTACCAAGAATTCCATAGCTTAGACTCTTAGAGGATAAAGGCAGGACTCATGGATAGCTTGGATAATCGGGTTGGTTGATTTTTTAATTCTTTGCATCAAACTGTATTGAGCAGGTCTTGTTACCTCCGGAAGCTCGGGACATTTCGGGTAGCAAACATTTGCGAAGCTGAACATCTCAGGGGGTCTAAAAGACCCCTTGTACAGCAAATTTAGGGTTCTGCCAGAACCTTTTTTATAATTCACCCAGAGTTGCTGTCCATATATATTACTGCAGAAAGCACGAAAGAAAGTGTATTTAACTTCACTTGTACAGAACCGGAAGTTCCTTATAGTCATATTCGGTTTAGCACAAAGGCTTCGAGATTGTTTTCTTATATATGAGTCATCACTCAAGGAGCTGGTAATAGTTTGACCCAGATACTTAAACTCTTGTACTTCCTCAATTACTTCACCTTTCGTTTTAAACCTAATATCAGCTGGCTGATTACAGCTTTTAGGATGAAATTGCATAGCCTTAGTTTTTGTAACATTGAAGAGAATATCATGTTTCTGCGAATACACTTCGCAGACTTTTAGTAACCGATCCAGACCTTTAACAGAAGGACTTATTAACACCATGTCATCGGCATAAACTAAGTTATTTATCCTTGTGTTATCTATACAACATCCCAGTGTTGCCTCATTAAGTGAAGCAATTAATCCGTCAATATACACATTAAACAGCATAGAGGAGAGCAGGGAGCCTTGTCTCATCCCGCAAAAAGAGCCAAAACATTCGGATAGTACATTGCCCCACCTAACGGTAAAAGATTGGTGGGAATACCAAAATTTCAATAAATTTAATATGTATAGAATAGAATAATAGAATAGAATAACCTTTATTAATAATAAAATAAATACAGTAGTCTTTTTACAATTTACAATTTTTACAATGACATAAATAATTGTGAAGCTCGACTATTTATTTTTATTTTTTAATTTTTAATTTTTTTAATTTGGCCCTTAAGCTTTAGGCTTTACTGGGCTCTTATTAAAAATAAGCAGCTAGCCGTTATAAATTAATAATAATAAAATAAATAAATAAGTAAATAAGTATTATTAATAGTTAAAGCCTGTATTTCAATATTAAACAATATTAATGGACAATATTAAACATTATTAGTGGACATTAATCCAAGATTTTTGTTAGTATCCCATTATTAATCGGGATTTTAACTTGGTTTTAAACAAATTTACATTCGCAATATTTTTTATATCGGCATGCAAGTCATTCCATAGTTTCAATCCAATGAAAATGGGTAGTTTTTGAGATGAAGACAATCTAAATTGAGGTATAACAATCTTTGATCTATTTCTGGTCTGATACGGGTGGATTTCTTGATGAGTTACAAAATATCTATTTACCCATTGCAAATTAATGATTTTGCTCTTACACTTGTAAATAAAAATAAAATGTGCCAGTTTGGTTATATCATTGAGGTTTAGTAGGTTTAGCTCTTTAAATAATGCACTAGAGTGATCAAGGAAATCAGCATCAGATAATAACCTTATTGCTCGTTTTTTGATGACAAAGATACCATTTAATGCGTTGTTAGCGGAGTTTCCCCAAACAAGGGTGCAGTATGTTATATAAGGAAGAACAAGAGTATGATAAAGAGTCAATAAAACTTGTTTAGGGACTACATTTCTAAGTTTAAACATTATAGCAACGCTCTGAATGAAATATATTCTTAGCTGTATTAACATCTTTGCAAGAAAAGGAGAGAGTTGTGTCATCTGCAAACATTATGAAGTTCAGTATATCAGATGAACGTGGAAGGTCATTTATATATAATAAAAATAACAGTGGACCCAGCACTGAGCCCTGTGGCACACCATGTTTGACAAGCGCTTTAGTGGAGCAAACCTTATTTACTGATACAAAATTATATCTATCGGACAAATAACTTTTAAACCAATCACTGATTGCCCCTCTAAAGCCGTAACAATACAATTTATTAAGTAGAATATTATGGTCTATTACATCAAACGCCTTACTCAAATCCATAAATATTGATATCATTATTTCTTTGTTCTCCTTAGCTATATTTACATTTTCCATAAGATTTAAAATAGCCATTTCCGTTGTTCTATTATTACGGAAGCCATATTGATTTGGAGATAATAAATTGTAAGATTCTAAATATCGCTGCATTCTACTTTTTACAATTTTTTCGAAATCTTTGCTGAACACAGATAATGAACACACCGGCCTGTAATTTGTTGCTAGTGTAGGATCACCCCCTTAAAAAGGGGTGTTATACAACCAGTTTTTAGCATTGATGGGAATATTCCTTTGGAAATACTTTGATTGATAATTTTAGCCAAAGTTACAGATATCTTATCTTTAACAAGTTTCAATATAGGTACAGGAATGTTATGAATGTTCTTTTTTGTATTTTTTAATTTACCAATAATATTCTGGACCTCAGTAGAGGTAGCAGGAACAAAAGAAAATGAATTTAGTGGGCTGGGTGGCATATATTCTAGAGGTGAGTGATCATTATTTATTAATTGTGAGCGAAGCTTATCCGCTATTGAAGTAAAATGTGCATTTAAAGAGTCTGCAATAGCAGTATCATCAGTGATTTCTTTATTATCAACATTTAATTTCTCTATTGGATTTTTCTTAATTTGTTTTCCGAGAAGATTGTTTATGGTTGTCCAAGTGTTTTTCATGTCTCCTTTATGTTTGGAAAATTGATTGTTATAATAGTTATATTTTGCAATTTTGATTATTTTAGTTAATTTGTTTCTGTATTGAGTATATTGTATTTTAGGATTTTGCTCTGCAATTGCAATTTGAATAATTTATCTCTATTCTTTATTGAAGTGATAATTCCTGGAGTGATCCGTGGATTTGCGACCCTTTTGGGCGAAACTGTTTTTCTCCTTAAAGGAAAGCAAATATTAAAAATATGGAATAAGGTGTCAAAGAAGAACTGAAACATATGATCTGGGTCATTTAAAGGTTCGTCACAGTCAAGTCGAGTATTTTCTAGTGCCCCAATAAATTTCTTTTGTTAACCTCTGAGAATATTCTGTAATCAATAGTTGTTTTGTCCGCAACCTGAACAATGTTATTGAAAATAGCGTAAGTAGGAAAATGATCACTGATGTTAGTGGTTATAATTCCAGAGTTTACAAGGGCATTGCTATTTACAAATATATTATCAATCGTAGATTCTGTTATTCGATTGCCATAACTGCAGACTCGAGTGGGTTTGTATATGGGAACCTTCCTGTCCTAGTTTTTTAAATAAAATATTGTGGTTCACTCTATCATATGCCTTACTTATATCTAGGAAACAGCTATAAATAGTTGAATTACTGTCAATGCATTTAGATATTGTTTCTTTAAGTACATAGATACACAGGTCAGTTGAGTGGGAACTTTTAAAACCAAACTGATTAGATGTCCAGAGGTAATCATTTAATCGGAGTAACAAGAGTTTTTCTAGTAGTTTCGAGAATCAGGAAGCGACAGCAATAGGCCTGTAATTATTGCTAGACATAATGTCTCCATACTTATTTTTTATCAGGGGCAAGATATATACCCTCATGAACTCTGCAGGGATATGGCTATGAGCAAGCATGGCTGATACGCGCAATGATATATGCAGACATACTACGTCATTGGCATATTTTAAATGCTCATTCGATAGGTCATCTACCCCTGACGCAGAATCAGTCTTTAACTCTTTAATTAACCTCTTTACTTCAGGAACTGCTATCAAAGTATTTTCCTTGTCCCTCCAACAGTCGTTTCGCTGCAATCTATCTTAAGATTATCCCTACTCACACTGTTAAGAATGTTAGAATAGTGGTTTTTCCACAGCTTTGCAATTTCATCCTCCCCCGACACCCCATCGATTGTCGGAGGGAGGACACTTTTGACACCCGTTTGATTCTTAACACATTTCCAAAATCTGTTATTATCGTTATTTATGCGAGCTTCACAGGTTTTTGATGCTCGAATAGACTCTTCTTCCTGTTTACATCGCCCTATGGCCGCCTTATACTGACCCCTGTTTCTACACATATTCATGTATACTGGTTCTAATCTGGGTCTACCATGAATGTACCACAAATCATAGGCGTCTTTCGATTCCCTCTTCAAGGGGGCAATAAAATCATTCCATCCAGGAATAATCTTAGTATGATAGTTGTAAGATTTAATCAGGGGGTTTCCTGCTTCTCTTAACAGGGATATTATCTTACTATAATACCTATCTATGAGTTTACAGTGAGAATCATTTGTGCAAGGATTATATATATATATATATATATATATATATATATATATGCATTTAACTGCAATGACCACGCAGTATATAAATGAATAGAAACATAATATTAAGGAACGTTTCTGCACACGCGGAAGAGAAATAACGAATAAATGAAAAATGAGGCGAACCGCCAGGGAATCGAACCCAAGGCCTTCCAATTGCCGGTTGGATGCGCTACCATTACACCACGGACCTCAATCATTCACAAATCGAAATTCTCCTACATAGGGCAGAAACCAATGCCCTGAGAGGGCACCCTCGCAAATCGTGAATATGTGCATTTAACTGCAATGACCACGCAGTATATAAATGAATAGAAACGACATAATATTAAGGAACGTTTCTGCACACGTGAATGATTGAGGTCCGTGGTGTAATGGTAGCGCATCCAACCGGCAATTGGAAGGCCTTGGGTTCGATTCCCGGGCGGTTCGCCTCATTTTTCATTTATTCGTTATTTCTCTTCCGCGTGTGCAGAAACGTTCCTTAATATTATGTCGTTTCTATTCATATATATATATATATATATGTACCTTGGTGGTGCAGTGGTTAGCATCGCTGTCTACGAATCCACCGACCCCGGGTTCGTTGCAGGCGAAAGCAGTCGGCGCGCAGCTTGCCTAGCTGTTTATCCTTCCAAAAAAATAGGTTTAAATAAATGGGTACCCTGGTTGGCCTAGTGGGTAAGACGCTGGCTGCTGATCGGGAGGTCGTGAAATGGAGTCCGGCAAGGACTTTGTAATTTTTGACCACCCATGGTGGGTCGTGAGACGAATTCCACGTTAAACTATAAGTCTAAGCTGGAGTGACAAGCTTGACCTTTGTCAGCATGAACAATTCGAACGGTAGCAAAACCAAAGTTAACCAATGTTATATACCTTGGTTACCTTGGTTTTGCTTCCGCCAGAATTATTCATTCTGACGAAGGTCAAGCTTGTGACTCCAGCTTAGCCCTACAGTTTAACGTGGAATCCGAACCACGCCCCACAACAGCCCAGCGTCTTAGCCACTTGGCTACCCAGGGTACCCATTTATCTACCAACCAATTTTTTTTATTGTGTGGAACAGCTGGATTTTGCTGCGTGCCGCCTGCCATCACCGGGTCTTGATCCCGGGACTGATGGATTCGTAGTCAGCGACGCTAACCCCTACACCACCGAGGCGTATGATATATATATATATATATATATCTATAATATATATTATATGCAGTATGTAACGAAGTAAGTGTATAATTCAACTTAATTTTAAAATAATATACGGTATAGGCCAAATTAAAAGTCCAATATACAAAATACGGCATTGAAAACTATTAAGAAAAAAATGAACCAAATAAATCCTGACCTCCCCCCCCCCCCCCCCGTGCAAACTCCACAAAAAAAAAGTTTGAAGTCTCACCGTAAATAAACCTAAATATTAGTATACACACAATCAGAATGACTGATGTGGTGTTGCAAATAATTCATACTAAGGCATTACGAGTTACAAATAATCTATCTCACTCAACATTTATAAACTCATGTAAAGTAACTCATGACTCAATGATACTTTAAATCGCCTCTTACAGTCATTTCTCGTAAAACAAAAAAAAAAACAAAAAAAAGAGTGACTCAACAGCGACAGTGGGCGGAATGAGCTCTTGTCAATTTTGTTTTGTGGGTACGATGAGACGCGAGCATTAAAATCTTCTATTTAAAAAGTTGGAATGAGGTAGATAAAATGAAACACTTTTATCATTTGAAGTTTCCTGATGAGATTATAATGAACTCGAATTTTTTGTTCTTCTTCACTAAATTAAAAAAAAAACTGGGCTCTTTTTTTTCAATTTTGAGGGGAAAAAGGGATGAGAGAGAGGGAAGGTGAAGTTGAATATTCAAATTTTATATTCGTTTTTGGATTTTCACTTTTTAATCTATTCTCGATTTCCATTTTTCCAAATTCTTTTTAATTTTTTTCAACATTTTCCAATTTTTTTTCTGCTTGTAATAGATTGTTAGCCGCTAATTATGACCTCCAACTCCCTCCTCTTTTTTTTATGCAGTACGAAGGATTATGAGGGAAATTCAGGAGGTAAATATTAAAAATGGTGTTCGAGTTTTTCGGATTTACCTCATTAATAATTGGGATTACAGAAAATTCATTGTTATATATTGAAAAGCCAATTAGCATAGGCTTTTTTCGACTTTTACCCTTATATTATTATTATTAAGATAATTGTATATTTAATAAAAATATTTATTCGTTTAGTATAGCGTTGTGTACGAGTATATATATATATATATATATATATATATATATATATATATATATATATATATATATATATATATATATATATACCGGATGTTTCAGAAGTCCCTCACTAATTTGATTTTCAATTTTCTTTGCAGCTAATCGACCAACGACGTTCATCTTGTGGTAAACTCTTACTCAGTAATTGAGAATGTTTTTGAGTCTACATTTGAAGTTTTGCTCCGTTTTCTTCTGCTACCATGCTGACTCTAGAGCAGAGGTGTAAAATCGCTGCATGGCAGGAGGTTTTTCAATCTGTGGTCGAAGTGCAGCGACGATTCCGGGCAGTCTACGGACAGCATTATGCACCGGATAGGACACCATCGTCGCCACCCACCGGAAGTTTATGGAGACCGGATCCGTAAAGGACAAACCACGATCAGGAAGACCTCGAAGTGGGCGGAGTGAGGAGAATGTCGAAACTGTCCGTGAGGCGTTTACTCAGAGTCAAGGAAAGTCCATTCGGCGAGCTGCTGCGGAACTGAACATCAGCGCGACATCTATCCAACGGATTTTGCGGCGTGGTCTCAAGCTGTATCCGTACAAGATCGAGGTGGTTCAGAAGCTGGAACCTCAAGACTACGATTGCCGGGGGGAGATGTGTGAGACACTGCTGCATCACTACGAAAGAGACCCATCGATCCTGGAGCACATGTGATTCAGCGACGAAGCTCTCTTCCACCTTTCTGGTCGCGTCAATCGGCACAACACCCGCATCTGGGGAACTCACAATCCTGCGGAGATCCGTGAACATGAAAGGGACACGCCGAAATTGGTCGTCTGGTGTGCCAACTCCTCAGCTGGGCTGATTGGTCCGTACTTCTTCCGGGATCAAGATGGAAATTCCGTGAACGTCAACGGAGACAATTACCTTCGTATGCTTCAGGAGTTCTGCATCCCCCAACTGTCAGCTGTAGCTGACATGCAAGAAGTCATTTTCCAGCAAGACGGTGCCCCTGCTCATTACTCGCGTGAGGTTCGCTCATTTCTGAATAAGCAGTTCCCGGATCATTGGATTGGTCGACGTGGTCCCATCGAATGGGCTGCTCGCTCGCCTGATCTTACCCCATGCGACTTCTTTTTGTGGGGCTACATTAAGAGCAAAGTGTACGCCACCAAGCCGCGAGTCCTCCCCACACTAGAAGAACGGATCAGGAATGCGTGTGCTTCTGTTACTCCCGAAATGTTGTCCAATGTCGGCCAAGAATGCGTAAAACGGTGACTCGCTTGTTTCGAAAAAGACGGTGCCCACGTTGAGGTGTATCAGTGACTTTCCAGTAGACTTATGAAGCCAAGTTTGATGCCACCAAAATTCTCATGAATCGTAGACTCAGCAACCAAATTGTCATTTGGTTCCTCTTGTAATTGCTATTTTAATAAAATTTTAAAAATAATGAGGGACTTTTGAAACACCCTGTATGTTGGTTATACGATAAAATATAGCCATAGCCCAGTCTATGTTTACTTCTCCCTTCTCAATCTCTCTTTCAACTTGTATTAAAATTAAATTAATATTTATAATAATAATATTGTAATACATAATCATGAGGAGATTCGGAATTGCAATATACAACATGATCACATAGCCATTACACGCCCTTTCAAGCCGTACAGAACTTCATGAAAAATACACACTGCGATTGTACTCGCTTGAAAGTTACTATCACTGTCACTTATTTTCACGTCTTTTCAATTCAATGTACTTTGTATGAAATTTGATCTGAAATTTGTTATAAGACCACAAATAATTTAAAAGCCACATACAAAATCTTTTGTATGAAACTAGTCTGTATTCTTCCGTAATTACCCATGGTCAGTGAAACCTATGCAAAATCTTTATTGAACCTGGAGCCGTCAGATCCTATCCAAAATCTTAAAATTGTTTATCTCACCAATCCTTGCCTTAAATCTAAAATCTAGATGCCATGAACGTTTGAAAAAAGAAAAGAAAGAAAATTAGTCGCTGAATCCGCGCTACATTATTGAATCTCCACGGAAACCTTTCCCGATTACATCAAACGAGTAACATTCCAAAACTTTATTAGTATATTCAATTGTACCTAGACCAACCTCCTTTGTGAAAATTGTTGTATACAGTACATCTACTCACACTCGTAACGCCTTTGCAAGTCATAAAAATGACTAGCACCTTCTTTGTCTCCTCCCTGTTTATGTAAGTTCTTGTTATTTACTCACGAAAACTTAGAATTTTTCTTAAGCAATTTTCACTCTGATTAAACTTTGTATATGAATTTTTTGTGCATTAATGAAATCAGTAAGAGGATTAACTTCTCGCTCTCCGATTCGTTGTTAGATGTTTAATTAAACTATCTTGAAGTGACAGTAATTTATTTAAACTAACTGAAGAAACCTCGAAACGTGAATTGAAAATTATGTGCAATATCCTGGATTGGAAAACTCCGGCGTAAGATTCCGTTGCAGCTTCAAATTTTGGACCTTTTAACGAGGAGATTCTTCATCAGTAATGGGAAATCGATAAAGTACTTAAATCGATAAACCGATAAAACTGAAATTATTAGAACTGAAACTGAAAGAAAATGAAATCGAAAAAAGAAACTGAAATCGAAACTGAAATAAGATGAAATGGAAACATTGAAAACCATTATCAAAATGGAAATATATAGAGGGTGATTCCAAATAATGCACGCACACATTGAAATTATTTATTTTGGATACTAACTGTACTTAATGAACGAAAACTTTACTATGTATTGTATATAAGTAAGCGTGTAAAAAACAACATTTAATTGTCATTTTATGTTAAAATGTTCAAAATGGCCACCATTTACACGCGAACATGCAGCGCAACGTCCCGGAGCAGATCGGCACACAGTAGTGTTCATATTAGTTGAGATTTTGTGTACTTCCCGAACAATCGCTTCCCGTAAGTGTCGCACATTTTGAGGGTTAGTAACATTCATTTTGTCCTTCAGGTATCCCCAGAGATAGTGGTCCAGAGGATATTTAGTAGCGGTTCCACAACGACTTATCCACAACCCAGGAAACTGCGTAACAAGAAAAGCTCGAACATCTCTCTGATAATGTGGCGGTGCTCCATCTTGCTGAAAGTAAACCTCATGGTCCCCATACAGATGTCGTATTGCGGGAACGGTATCATTACGCAGCATTTCTAGATAATTTTGACTTGTTACAGTACCATTAAAAAAGAATGACCCAACAATGCAACAGAAGAAGATCCAAGCCACACCGTAAGGCCTGGTAGATTAACGTGACTTTTCACATAAATGTTTGGGTTTTGCACTGTCCAAAACACAGTTGTGACGATTTATATGGCCATTCAGTTTAAATTAGCTTTATCCGACAAAATATCTTATCTTCAAATTCACAATGTTCATTACGCATAGCAGTGAACCACTCTCAGAACTCTTATCTTCTATCGTGATCATCCTCGTTAAGAGCGTTCAAAAGCCTAGGTACGCATGGTTTCCAGTTTAATTCCTTTAAAATACGATGAACGGTAGGTTGACTGATCCCTGATTCACGTGCAGAGGGTCTTGTTGACTTTTTTTTGGAGAACGCTGGTACGCCGTTATTGCAGTTTTCACATTTTCTTCACTTTGCGCTGTCCGTTTTATCCTGCACTTCATTTATTCACATTTCGGACAGTTTCATTTCTTCATATTTATCACGTATGCGACTGTAGTGAATACTCTTATTTTAGTTTCAAGATAAATGTTAATTTTACCGTCTTGAATTTCGGAATAGCTATAAATTCATTTTAAATTAGTTACCCATCATAATTCAATTGTAAACCACATTAATACTAATTTTATGTATACTGTATTATTTTATTGTATGTAAACATAATTAATTATATATCACAATTGTCAGTTAATTATTTATATTCAAATAATTATTTTAATCTAATACCATGTCCATTTTGCAAATAAATAATAGAAATCCAAGGGTTATATTTTCCATCCTTGGTACTGTCGCAGTTTCGCCTAACGGACTCAATACGGCTAGTGAGATAATCACTGGTTGGCACTTAACCAGCGGCAGTGCTTATGGCTACATCATCCAGGTTAACCTATACCGGATAGATGCGCTACGGTCCCAAGCCGTAGCTTGCCTAGGCCCAACGACGACGAAAACCAACAATTGGTGACCCCGGAGTTGGATTCCCCCCTTTTACCCGAACGACTAGGACTAGACTGTAACGTCGTTCGTGCCCATCACCCCCTTCACCCGAGCGACTAGGACCAGACTGTAACGTCGCTCGTGCCCTCTGCCCCTCACCCCTGCCCGTGCGCTCTGTGCCTGCGCTCGTCTCAACCTCCACTCCTTCGTTGGTAACTTGTCGTCTTGCTTGTACGTCAGCAAGCATAGGAGAAGATGCCTGACGACGCTGGTGCCATCTCCCACTTGAGCGTAAAGCTCCCCGTCTTCTGGCCGGGTGATCCATTTATTTGGTTCCACCAAGTGGAATCACAATTCAACTTGGGAAGGATCACCGCTAGCAGGACAAAATACGATCATGTTTTGTCCTCTCTACCAGCGAGCATCATCTCTGAAGTCCGTGACGTCATCGTGTCTACTTCCACGAGTGAGGACCCATACAACGATCTGAAGTCTGCCATCCTGTGCCGCACCACTGTCTCCGAGCGTGAGAAACTACATCAGTTAATCTCAAAAGAAGAACTTGGAGACCGTAAGCCCACTCAAATGCTGAGGGCTATGCAGTGCGCTCTAGGCGAACGCGCACAAACCTTCGATAAGGACATCTTTAGACAGTTGTTCTTGCAGAAACTTCCTCCATCAGCTCAGCGTGTCTTGGCCACTATGGATCCTGCTACTCCAGTTGATAAACTAGCAGAAACTACCGACAAAGTAGTGGAGATTGACACAGCTCCGGTCAACAACGTGAACACACAATCGGAACTGGAGTTGAAAGTGGAAGAGTTAAGTCAACAACTCAACCACGTTTGTTCTCTGCTACAAAATCAACGGCAAAGAAGCCATTCTCGGTCAAGATTTACGAAGAGGCATCGTTCGAGTTCCGGGAAGATCTGCTTCTACCACTCAAAATTTGGAAAGAAGGCTAGGAAGTGCATCTCCCCTTGCAATTTTTCGTCGGAAAACCCCAGCAGCGAGTCCTAATGGCGTCTAGTACTCGCACTGCCAACCTGTTATTCATAAAGGACAGGAACTCTGGTGTCAATTTCTTGGTCGATACCGGAGCGTCAGTCAGTGTATTCCCTCAAAAATCTGGTCATACGCACTCGGAATCTCCGCCTCTATACGCTGCTAACGGTTCACGCATACCCACGTACGGTACTCAGTCGCGTGAACTAAATTGGGCCTTCACCGATCCTTCAAGTGGATTTTCATCTGTGCTCAAGTGCAGCATCCCATAATCGGCGCTGACTTCCTCCAGCATTTCAAACTCCTGGTGGATCTTGACAAGCGACGCTTATGCGACCAGGCCACACTGCTTTCTGTTCTTGCCAAACAGGTTGCCCTTCCGGACGCCTCGAACTCTGCACTTTCCCTCGTTCCCCCTAATTCCATGTACCAGTGCCTTTTCCAGCGATATCCAGGAATTCTTCAACCGATGCAGATGGGTGATACCATTAAGCACACCATTACCCATCACATTACAACAAAAGGTCCCCCTGTGTTTGCAAAACCCAGACGTCTTGCCCCGGACAAACTGAAAGCTGCCAAATCGGAATTCCAGCTTATGATAGATCTTGGGATAATAAGACCTTCCAAAAGCAGTTGGTCCTCTCCCCTACACCTGGTCCAGAAGAAGTCAGGAGACTGGAGACCATGTGGGGATTACCGATTTTTGAATTCGACAACCATCCCGGACCGATATCCGGTACCAAATGTCCAAGACTTTACTTCTCTTCTCCACGGCAAATCTATCTTCAGTAAAATAGACCTCGTTAAGGCTTTCCACCACATTCCCGTAGAGCCTTCGGATATTCCCAAGACTGCAGTTTGTACACCATTTGGGTTATTCGAATTTGTGAAGATGCCGTTCGGGCTACGGAATGCTGCGCAAACCTTTCAGAGGTTTATAGATGAGGTCACCAGAGGCTTAGACTTTGTTTATGCCTACATCGATGATTTGCTTGTGGCCAGCTCAACGGAAGAGGAACATAAGGAACATCTTTCACTCCTCTTTCAACGCTTAGAACAATACGGTGTTACTATAAATGCATCTAAGTGTGTGTTTGCACAGCCAACCTTGGAATTTCTTGGTCACACGATTTCGCAGCACGGAATTACCCCCCTTCAGGACAAGTGTGAAGTGATAAAAAATTACCCTATGCCAAATAAATAATCAGCGTGAGTTACGTCGGTTTCTAGGTTTGGTAAATTATTACCACAAGTTCATTAAAACTGTGCCAGTGTTCTTGCTCCTCTACACGCTATGATCACACACAAACGCAAGGTAACGAAATTGGTATGGTGTAGCGATAGTTTACAGGCGTTCGACAATGCCAAAAATGCTATCAATAGTGCATTGTCCCTGTCATTTCCTATCAGTGATGCCTCCCTAACTCTGACGGTCGATGCATCAGATGTTGCGATCGGTGGGGTGTTGGAACAAACCATTAACGGTCAACAAGCACCCATCGCGTTTTACTCGAAAAAGCTGCAGCCAGCCCAAACGCGTTATAGTGCTTTCGGACGTGAACTTCTTGCTATTTACTTAAACGTGAAGCATTTTCAACATTTCCTTGAAGGCCGAGAGTTTTGTGTTTTTACCGACCACAAACCTTTGGTCACTGTCTTCAATAAAAACAGCTGTAACCACTCTCCCAGAGTCATCAGGCAACTCGATTATATCTCGCAATTTACCACAGATATCCGCCACATCAAAGGTGTCTTGAACACTCCAGCGGATGCACTTTCAAGAATAGAGATTACTTCTGTTACCCTCAGCTCTACACTGTGGAATGCTATTGCACAGGATCAAGATAAGGATACGGAACTACAAGACCTGCTCAGAGAAGACTCCACTCACTCACTTTCCCTCAAGAAAATGAGTATGCCAGGATTGTCTGTGCCCCTCTATTGCGACGTATCAACAGCTGCTATTCGCCCTTATGTCCCTCCATGTCACAGACAAGCAGTCTTCACGGATCTTCATAAGCCCTCCCATCCTGGTATCCGTGCTTCGCAACACCTGGTTACCTCTCGCTTTGTTTGGCCCTCGATGCGGAAGGATGTCAAACATTGGACCAAAACGTGCCTTGCCTGCCAGCGTGCCAAAGTCCAAAGGCACACCAGGTCCCCCTTTGACGCATTTCCGCCCCCATCCCAGCGATTTGAGGTAATTCATGTAGACATTGTTGGCCCTCTTCCAGTGATTCAAGGCCAACGTTATCTGCTCACCTGTCTCGACCGCTTTTCCAGATGGCCTGAAGCCATCCCACTTCCTGATATCCAAGCGGACACTGTTGCAAGAGCCTTTTTTCAATGGATGGGTATCAAGATTTGGATTGCCGACAAAAGTCATCACTGACCAAGGTCGCCAATTTGAGTCTTCGCTTTGGAAGAAGTTTACCAGCTTGTTGGGTACAGTACATGCGCATACCTGTGCGTATCATCCGCAAGCTAACGGCCTCGTCGAACGCTTCCATCGCCAGCTGAAGTCATCCCTTATGTGTCACGAAGACTCCCATTGGATGGATAAGCTTCCACTCGTGTTGCTTGGTATTCGCTCTGCATTTAAGAGTGATCTGAAGACTACAGCGGCTGAACTAGTCTATGGAACAACACTGCGGCTACCAGGTGGCTACTTCACTGCAGGGGATAAGTCATGTGATCCTACGGAATTCTCTCAAACACTTTCCTCTCACATGCAGTCCCTTCAGCCTGTTCCCCCTCGATTGACTAGCCAACAGAACATCTTTGTTTCCTCAGCCCTCCAGTCTTGCACCCACGTTTTCGTTCGTGTACCTGTCCCAAAACGGCCTCTCCAATGTCCATATGACGGGCCCTATGAAGTTCTCCGACGTACGCGCAAATCATTTCTCATCCAGCGCGGTTCCAAGGTCGACAAGGTTTCTATCGATCGTCTTAAGCCTGCGTTTTTGGAATCAACCTTAAGCGAGGTAGCTACCAAAAAGGTCCAGGGGAAATCTGTGTCGTTCGGAACTCTTTGAACTTCCTCTCTGGTGGGGGAGTGTGTAGTGAATACTCTTATTTTAGTTTCAAGATAAATGTTAATTTTACCGTCTTGAATTTCGGAATAGCTATAAATTCATTTTAAATTAGTTACCCACCATAATTCAATTGTAAACCACATTAATACTAATTTTATGTATACTGTATTATTTTATTGTATGTAAACATAATTAATTATATATCACAATTGTCAGTTAATTATTTATATTCAAATAATTATTTTAATCTAATACCATGTCCATTTTGCAAATAAATAATAGAAATCCAAGGGTTATATTTTCCATCCTTGGTACTGTCGCAGTTTCGCCTAACGGACTCAATACGGCTAGTGAGATAATCACTGGTTGGCACTTAACCAGCGGCAGTGCTTATGGCTACATCATCCAGGTTAACCTATACCGGATAGATGCGCTACGGTCCCAAGCCGTAGCTTGCCTAGGCCCAACGACGACGAAAACCAACACGACTAATTGCTGTACGAGTGGGAGCTGCTATTCCATACTCTCGCATCCAGGCACACTGAATAGGCGTAGCCAGACATTCAAAAACTCTACGCACGAGGTTGTGAAAATCGAAATACATCAAACGTCACGAGAAATTGTATTTACTTATAAACAAATAAATAAATAAAGTAAATAAATAAATACACAAATGAATAACACAGAATACGAGACTTAATTTGAAATTTTAACAATAATTCTGAAATAATTATTAAAAGATGACTCTAATACAGATTCAGGTATTGTGCAGTTATTAGTTACATAAAAAGCAATATACAAAATTAGTATGAATATACACATCAAAGTTAATTGCAATATTTCACGTTCTTACATATTAGTATTAATGCTCAGTTGTGAATTGATATACAATACATCATTTTCATGTATTACTATTAATGCTGCAATAACAACTAGTGACGTGGGTTTTGTCTTGGGATAAGGCACACACGCCATCTGTTATTGTGATAATGTTTTGCTGCTAATGTTGTGCGTATAGACACTTATGCATGTTCGTATAAACTGGCAAAATCGAGACGCAGTGATTCTCAATGCAATAATATACTGTAAATGAAAAGATGTTATCCGGTAAACAGTCACGATTTTTTTAAACTATACGCACGTGCGTATAATGCGTATGCCTAGTTACGCCATTGCACTGCACTTCCTTCCTTCCAGTACCACTACAAAATGTTCTTCCTCTGTTCCAAAGTCAGACCTGTATCCGCCATGTTAAAGGTGGCTTAGGCTTAGGCTGTGTAAGATGCTAAGATGACTAAGTCTATGCAATTCTTAGTACAAAATAATTGTAATACCGTTTAAAATTTTAAGTAATATTACATGCTAGCAAATACACTACAAATACACCATACACCAAAAATGCAATTAGGATCCAAAATTAATTATTTCCAAATGTGTCTACATTATTTTGAATCAACCTGTATAACTTTTTATTGAAGTTTTATTTACGGTCTACCAACTTTATTTAGAAATAGCACAGTGTATAAAATAAAGGTGTCAGGTCGAAAACAGGGTAAGAAAAACATTTTAATTTTTTCAAGTGTTGAGAGTTTTGAATAGGTGTAAGGTCAATTGACAGCAAATTCCTTCTCATGCAGGCTTTATGTGATAAGCCTCTAATGAAAGATATATATAGACTCACCTGGTTAAAGTAAAAGATTAACGCAGACCTTTACACATTAAAAAACTATTTTTATGACTGGCAGACAGCGGGTCAGTTTTATAATTATAACAAGAAGCTACTTTTTTCATGACTATGCAGGTAGGACAGGATAAACCACACCTATCGAACCCACGTCTGGAAATAAGTACTTTTGGCTGAGTTTTGAAATAACAGTTCATTTGAAACTTTCATAGACGAAACAACATTAATGGAGACGCTTTGTATGTTTACGTTTCTTTAATCGATAAAGTGTTAAAGTATAAAGTGTAGAAGAATATCAGATCTATATAACACTTTATAGTATATATATAATGAGGCGAAATAAAAGCAACGAATGTACAAATATTTCATTTTGAATGATTTGAAGCGAAATGGTTTTGTTTTTATTACAACTTTATAATTCAGAGAGAGAGAGAGAGAGAGAGAGAGAGTTACAAGGACAAGAGAAAGCCTCAAAGACGTTTCAGTCCGCTCGGGGAGATTCTGTTATTTAACTAGTGCATTTTTAAATTATTCTAACAACATGTTTTAATTACTCTTGCACAGGGGTGTCCAACCTTTTTTCATGCAGGGCCATATTTCAATTAATGACTCACACCCGGGGTGCTCAAACCCTGGCACGTGTGTCAAACCTGGCACATTGTGACTCTGACGATGGCACATGGACACCCATCAAGGCAAATAAAAAATCAATGGCTATAATGCTGCACCAGCTTGAATTTAGAATGCCCTCGCGTAAGCAAGAAATTTGAGAATTTTCGGAGTGGTAAGTGGCAACTCTTCTAAGATTGCCTGGAACGTTTGGGCAATAAGATTTAAAATTCAGTTACTGAATAATCATTCATGTGTTAAATGCGTCATATCTGACAAATTGGCTGGAGGGAAGCAAGTACATAAAGCTTTGTAATGCAGGTGCCGTAAAGAAAGCGTAAAATATAGTTATAAAATACACACGACATTTATTGCTTTACTGATAATGGAATTTATTCATACAATATAAAAAAGTATATTAATTTAGGCCTATTTGCATTTGCATTTGCATTTTGGGCATTTTGCATTTCCATTTTGCATTTTGGAAAAATGGCATAAAATAGCACATGATTGCCATAAGTTTGAGTACCACTGACCTGCACCAAGGGCCAGTGTGCAAATTTTAGATAAAAATTTTATTTTAAAATTAAATTTTATTGAAATAAAATATGACATTAGATAATGAATTTTCAGTATCCGCCAACCGGGCTTGATACAAATTTTTGGCGGGCCGTACGTTGTACTGATCGTATAGCGACTGCTTGGTATCATCAAAAAGACCCCATGACCCACTCCAGGCTAGCCCCAAAAGGATTAAGAGAGGAGAAAAGGTCAAACTCTCCATGTTTACACTTAAGTACGTGCAAAGCTATCACACAAAAATAGAAGTAAAGCTCCTCTCCTTCTCTTCGCGTGGGCCACTGTCGGCAAAGTGATGAAATGTTAATATTTTAATGTAGGAAGGAGAGACCAAAGGCGAGCGCCCGCAAAAATTTATACTCGTATATAAATTTATATATAAATTTTGAAAAGATTGTGTAGTGTGTAAGATGTATATATGTGTAGTGGGGAATAGAGGGAGAAGAGTGTGTTTGAGAGAATGCTGGACTGTTCACAGGGTAGATGAGACACGGAAAAGGATCAGTTAAGGAGGACAGTGACAGGAGAAACGGGAGTTCCTGCACTCCCTGTCTCCTGCCTAACATCCGTCCCGGGAATACTTCCCTGGTCGATTGATGTCTACAATCTCCTCCCTCCAATACTACACTAAAGGTACTGAAACCGGAATTGAAAACGGTAATAAAATCTTCCACACCATGCCTGCACTCATCACGTGCACCCAGTTATCCATAAGAAAGAAAAACAAAAAATAGTGATAGCAGAAACGCAACTCTATCTCACCTAAGCCATGCTGTGCATTTTTATTATTTTTTTTTGGTTCGTTAGGAAGAATAAGAAAAAAAAAATTACATTTTTACAAAATACTTATCTACTCTTTCCTTAGACATGTTAACGAGGCAGGCAAGTGTATGAGCGTGTTTTCTGTAACTGAATGTCTTGGTGCGTATATGTCTGCCAACTCTCTGAATGTCGTCAAATTTCAACTTGGGTCTCCCGCCGTGAAGGTGTTTATGCAGCAAGTGGCATATTGAGTCGTTCATACTTTGCGGTGTTATGCCACCACACATTCAAGTCTCCCACTCTGATGTGTTTATGAGGCAAGTGATTAAAATGGGTCACTCAGTGGTTGCCCATGCTATGTCGGATACAATGCAACCAGAGACGTCTCTCTAAAGTGGAGAGAGAGGGAGAGAGTGAAAGAGAGTCAGTTATATATTAACGAATTTTACTGACGAGAAGTGAACCAAGCCTCACACTGTGGTATTCACATGTATCTGCAAGGCCTACATGAGTACTACATATTTGAGTACTCATAATATCGATATAAAACCGATATCGAAAAAACTTGAAAAACTGCTATCGAATAATACTGAAACTAAAATTTTTTTTTTTAATTGAAATTGCGATCGGAACTGAAATGAAAAATCGAACCGATTTTTTTTAAGTTCACTATCCCTGATATATATATACCTTATGAACCTTATGTTGTTTCGTGTGTTGGTCTCTCTTCACACGGAGGTCAAGCTGGTGGCCCCGCCTCTAGGTCTGGCTTGGTGGAGGAGCGAGTTGCTTTCTTGCGCTCTCCACCGTACATAGTCAGGCACGCCAAGCTCATCTGGTACTGTCCTGAGCCAGGCATCCAGTCTTTTCTTGAAGACTTCAACTTTGACCCCCGTTACGTTTCTGAGGTCCTTAGGAAGCTGGTTGAAAAGTCTTGGCCCCCTGACAACCAAGCTATTTTCCTTCAGGGTTGAGGAGGTCCTTTGTCGTGCTTTTAATTTGGGAACACTACACATTCTGCCTTTCCTATTTTCCAGTGTTGTTTGAATGGTAATTGGGTTTAGTTTTACGTTTGGTACCAGTTTTTCGATCATTTTCCATATGTAGATTATGATGTACCTCTCTCTTCTTTCCAGTGAGTACAGATTTAGTTTACGTAGTCTTTCCCAGTAGTTGAGTTCTTTGCAGCCATCAATCTTGGCTGTGAAATGCCTTTGGGTTTCTTCTAGTTTATTAGTTTCTTCCTTTTTATATGGGGACGTCAAAACTGAGCAGTATTCAAGTTTTGGTATAATCAGTGTTTTTAGCAGGGGAATCATTACTGTCCTGTTAGCCCTGTTCAAAAATCAACTTTTTCTTATTTTCATAGGTTTCTGTACTTTTTCCCATGCTTTTTGACCTGAAAAGGCCGAAAATTACAACCATTTTGACCTAGGTTGTAGGGAAGCATTGCCGCATGGAGCTTTAAGTTTTCTGCCTTGAAATCGGCCAAAAGCACCAGTTCCGGGGTCCCTTGAATCATGTTTTGCACTATAACTTTTTATCTAAACAAGATAGAGCAACAAAATAGGCACCAAATTAAAGTGTTTTTAATCCTCTTTCTAACTTATATAATTATGATAGTCTTGGAACAAGAAATGGCACATTGGTACATACAAAGATTTCAGAAATATCACAAAATTCGTTTTCTCACACTCAAGGCAGACAAGGCGCCTTATTCATGACACAAATTTGAGATTAACATTTTGTCACAAGTCTAATCGATCAAGAAGTGAAAGCATTACATGATGATTAATTTCATAATGACATTTACACAGTCAGTTGTTGAGAGTTTGTTTCTTGAAGCTGTCAAAGCGGCGTCTGTTGAACTCCACAGCTTGAAGGAGATAGTCCCTTTGCTTGGCATCTTTTGTTATGACATTTGCAAAGTCGCTCATCATCTTGACACCACGTTCAGCAATGTCATTCACCGCTTTCAGATTCTTAACATAGTCCAACGCTTTTCTGTAGTCCTCATTCTGTGGCCAAGACGTGACAGGTTCCAGAAGCCACTCGGATCCAATGTTCAGTGTGTCCAGCAGGAAATGTGATTCTGGGCCAATGAGATCAACCAGGGTGGTCTTAGCTGTGACTCTCTGGAATAGAGGCTTTCCTGTTCTGAAGCTGTCTGGCTTCTCAGTGGCATGTAACTGGGCAGCAATGACGTGCTTCAATGTGTCACTCAATCTACTGCTGAACAGGGCAAATGGCACGACTTCCTGCGTCAGGTACCATTTGTGGTTTTCCATCTTATTAAGTACTGCATCAGCAAGCTCTGGGTCAGTTTTCTTGTACTTCAACATGTCCTGGATTAGACTTAGATCATTCACGGGAGCATCTGCAGCAGACATTGACATCATCCATACAGGAGTGTAGAACAGCGCAAGGAAGGTGTTGAGTCTTTCCAGCTTTGATACAGTGTCTTCGTCGTACTCAAGTTGATCTGCAAACATCAGCATTTTCATGGAGTACAGGTTTCTGGCCATCCATCTGGCCTGATGAATGGCACCTGGTCGACTCCAGTGAATACCTCGAGGAGGCGTTCCTCCAAGAACAATGACTGTCAGTTCAGCCATTTCCCTGTAGTCGGCTCTTGGAAGCCTTTCTGCTGTTAGAATGTCTTGGAGTATTTCTTCACTGTTCTTCTTCTTTTCCTTCAGCCATTTGCTGTTGATAGCCAGCATCTTTGGGTTTTCCTTGGACAAGTCCGTCCAAACATCCTTCAGATGCTCAAACCAGGGATTATCTGGCCCCTTCACCTTCCCAAACAGCTTCTCCCAAACTGCTCCTACTAGGATTTCCAGGATGTGATGTCGACAGGCCAGATAAAACACCTTTTTGTTCAGCATTTTCTCTAGCAGTTTGGCAGCTCCTCTGTGAACTCCACTGTTACTGGATGTAGTGTCAAAAACAAGGGCAGTAACATTATCCGTAAGTTCCCATGTCTCCAGTAAATCCATTGAAGCCTCAGCCTGAGCTGTGCCAGAAGAATTGTCGATGACAGGTACTCCCAATAACTTTCCTTCAGTGTATGAAGGTGGACCAGACACTAGCACAGCTAAAGTCTCTGAGGTACTTCCAGGTTCACTGCCAAGACATCTTTGAGCAACTTTCCATCCCAGTGTAAGGCAGCGTACTGTGGGGGGTTTTCACAAAACTTGGACATGTGACTCTGGCTGATATTATACCTGGACAGCATTCTGTTGCGACGTGTTGTTGAGGTTGAGATGACGAAGTTATCCAGATCAGCCCCTCCAGCTTTCAAGGTGGCAGAAACCATGGCAGTAACTTGATTGTCTGATAAACCAAGACGATCAGCTGTATTGCAGATGACATCACATTCCATGACCTTCCTTGGAAACGTCAAAGTCACACTAGTCACAGTGTCTTGATGGTGAGAACATCCAGGACGAGGCTGATGGTAATCCATGTCCTCTGTGTTAGCGTCGTTGTCAGTTGAGTCACCCCAGGTAATGTCATCCACATGAACAACTGCCTCTTGTTCTGCTGCAGCTGTAAAATAGTAAACATGTTAAGACAGTAATTGTTAAGTACATGCTAAATATCGCAATGGAGTAAAACTTAAACTTTTTGTAACGTTCAAAGTAATTAGTTTTACCTTGTTCTTGTCTATGCTGCAGTCTTTCATTCCTCGCTGCTTGCTGCAGGGATCTTGTCTCAAAAATCTTGTCATGACCAGACATATGACCTTTCCTCTCAGTCTTTTGGTCTTCGTAGAACCTGATATCCTCATCTTTCTTCTCTCTGGATAACAGTCTGTTGTTCTGTATTTCCTGGATTGCATCTGGAGCTCCTATATCGAACAGGCTGTCTAATTCCAGCACAAATGCTCCTCTTTTTCCTCCAGGGTTACTTGCTCTTCCTTTGCTTTTCACCAGAGCACGATGTTTCTCATGTAGTTTCATGAAGAGCTTCATTGCGTTGTACTTGGTCATTGTCTTGATCCTAGCCATCTGCCAGAATGGGAGGATAGATTCAACTGTTTCATATGCAAGGTCTTGAACCATGGGCCTCCCTGCATTTTCCGGTAAATTCTGAAGATTAAGGAAATACTGGAACGCCTGTCTGTTGGTGGGAAGCTGGGAACCACTGATAAAAGCTGAAGGGTATCCAACCAGGAAAGTTTCAGTGAGAGATCTGGTAGATGGCCCAGTTGACACCTGCCTGTGGACAGTACGTGGAGGTTCTGAGATATCAACTGTGCGCCCACGGAGCTCCCTCAGCTCCTTGCTTAATGCCATTGTGAAGTTGTAACTTGTAGATGGTTTTCTAGATTCTGATTGAGTTTCTGTTGTTTCCTGAAAAATGATAGATAATTATTATTATTATTATTATTATTAATTATTATTTATTTATTATTATTATTATTATTATTATTATTATTTATTAATTTTATGCTCTTTCATTTGATACCTAATTTGTTGCTCTATCTTGTTTAGATCAAAAGTTAAAGTGCAAAACATAATTCAAGGGACCCCGAATTGGCGCTTTGGCCGATTTCAAGGCAGAAAATTTAAAGCTCCATGCGGCAATGCTTCCCAACATCCTAGTTCAAAATAGTTGTGATTTTCGGCTTTTTCAGGTCAAAAAGCATGGGAAAATGTACAGAAACCTATGAAAATAAGAAAAAGTTGATTTTTGAACAGGCCTACTGTCCTGTCCCTTCTCTTGAACGTTCTTAGAACCTGTCCGGCGACTCTTTTTGCTTTATTTATCGCTATCTGATTTTGTGTTTCGAATTTCGCATCATCTGTCATTATTATCCCGAGATCAATCGCTTTCATGCTTCTCTGAATTTCCTGTCTATCTGGAGCATAATATGCAGTCTGTTTAAGTTCTTCTTTTCTACCATATCTCAAGAGCTGAAATTTCTCGGCGTTGAATGACATGTTGTTGTCTTCTGACCATTTGTATATTTTGTTCGTGTCCCTCTGCAAGGCCTCCACGTCATGTACATCGCTGATTTTTCTGCTGATCTTTGTATCGTCTGCAAAGGATGTTACTATACTATTGCTGTTTACTCCGCTGTCTATGTCTGTTAGCATGATAATGAACAGGAGTGGGGCCAGTACTGTCCCTTGTGGTACTGAGCTGCGTACTTTCGATTCTGACGATGATATACCTTGAATTTTGACGACCTGCAGACGATCACTAAGGAAGTTGTAGATCCATTTTCCCACTTTGCCTGTTATTCCCATGTCTTTAATTTTATGTGCTATTATACCATGGTCACATTTATCGAAAGCTTTAGCAAAATCTGTGTATATAACATCGTAGTTGTCATTGCCTTCCAATGCATCTAGGATATTGTTGTAGTGCTCTATTAATTGTGATAGGCATGATCTACCTTATCGGAATCCATGCTGATTTTCGTTGAATCTTTCCCGTGTCTCCAGGAAATCATAAATTTCTCTCTAACTATTCTCTCTCTCTCTCTCTCTCTCTCTCTCTCTCTCTCTCTATATATATATATATATATATATATATATATATATATATACAGGGTGTCCCATAAGTCCGGCATCATAGGAGAAATTCATATTTTTCTATTTCTACAAACCATAATTATGCTCGGGATGCCAATTTCCCGTCCACCATTCTGTTCAGTGACGAGGCTGTTTTTTATGGAAATGGTGAGGTAAATCGACAGAACACCCGCTACTGGTCTCAAAACAACCCTCACTGGTATACCTCTTCAAAGGAACAAGGTGCATCTCGGGTGATGGTATGGTGTGACATTTGGAAGGATCGTATCATAGGCCCCCTCTTTTTCGATGAACATGTAACTGGAGGCACCTACCTACGTATGCTCAAGGAAGAAGCATTTCCCAGTGTCTTGAACGAAGAAGGAAATTTCCCAACATGGTTCCAGCAAGACGGCGTTCCTGCACATTACAGCACCCAAGTAAGGGAATACCTGTACCAACAATTCCCTGGTCATTGGATAGGACGTCGAGGGCCTGTGGAATGGCCAGCTAGAAGCCCGGATCTCACGCCACTAGATTTTTATCTCTGGGGCCACTTGAAAGCGCTGATATATGCAGAGAAAATTAGGAGTGTTGAACATTTGCGGCAGCGCATTATTGGGGCATGTAACACCATTACTCCTGACATCATTCACCGTGTGCTTGCTGACTGGGTATCACGTCTGAATTTGTGTATTGAAAACAATGGTGGACATATTGAGCACGTTCTGTAAATAAAAGCTTTTGTTTTGCCTTTTTTAATTATTTTTCTTATGATGCCGGACTTATGGGACACCATATATATATATATATATATATATATATATATATATATATATATATATATATATACAGGGTGGGCCGTAAGTTTCCATACATAGGAAAATTTAAATACGTGCGTCGGTATTTGGATCAGCAGTTTCCGGATGCTTGGATTGGTCGGCGTGGTCCTGTGGAGTGGCCTCCCGATCCCCAGATCTCACCCCCCTTGATTTCTATCTTTGGGGGCACTTGAAGGCCATGGTGTATCAGGAAAAGATACGAGACATAAATCATCTAAAGGAACGTATCACCAACGCCATTACAAGCATAACGTCAACTGTGCTAATGCGTGTTCATCAACAGTGGGGAACACGTACTGAAATGTGTTTTCAAAACAATGGCAACCATGTAGAGCATATTAATAAATAAAAATGGTTGTCCATAAAAAAATGTTTATTTTTCCTATGTATGGAAACTTACGGCCCACCCTGTATATATATATATATATATATATATATATATATATATATATATATACATACACATTCAACTGCAAAGAACACGCAGTATAAATAACGTAAAGAACGACGCTTGTATAGGAGATATTCCGCGCAAGACGAGAGAGAGAAAACGGAACAAATGAAAAAATGAGGTAACCAACCTGGATCGAACCCGGGATCTTCCGATTGCCGGTCAGACGCGATACCATTACACCATGGACCTCACTCTTCCAAATGCCGTAATTCTTCTACATACTCGCAGAAACCAATGCCCCAATGGGCACCTCCCGCATGCCGTAACATTATATACATTCAACTGCAAAGAACACGCAGTATAAATAACGTAAAGAACGACGCTTGTATAGGAGATATTCCGCGCAAGACGAGAGAGAGAAAACGGAACAAATGAAAAAATGAGGTAACCACCTGGGAATCGAACCCGGGATCTTCCGATTGCCGGTCAGACGCGATACCATTACACCATGGACCTCACTCTTCCAAATGCCGTAATTCTTCTACATACTCGCAGAAACCAATGCCCCAAGGGGCACCTCCCGCATGCCGTAACATTATATACATTCAACTGCAAAGAACACGCAGTATAAATAACGTAAAGAACGACGCTTGTATAGGAGATATTCCGCGCAAGACGAGAGAGAGAAAACGGAACAAATGAAAAAATGAGGTAACCACCTGGGAATCGAACCCGGGATCTTCCGATTGCCGGTCAGACGCGATACCATTACACCATGGACCTCACTCTTCCAAATGCCGTAATTCTTCTACATACTCGCAGAAACCAATGCCCCAAGGGGGCACCTCCCGCATGCCGTAACATTATATACATTCAACTGCAAAGAACACGCGTCGTTCTTTACGTTATTTATACTGCGTGTTCTTTGCAGTTGAATGTATATAATGTTACGGCATGCGGGAGGTGCCCCCTTGGGCATTGTTTCTGCGAGTATGTAGAAGAATTACGGCATTTGAAGAGTGAGGTCCATGGTGTAATGGTATCGCGTCTGACCGGCAATCGGAAGATCCCGGGTTCGATTCCCAGGTGGTTACCTCATTTTTTCATTGTTCCGTTTTCTCTCTCTCGTCTTGCGCGGAATATCTCCTATACAAGCGTCGTTCTTTACGTTTTTTACTGCGTGTCTTGCAGTTGAATGTATATAATGTTACGGCATGCGGAGGTGCCCCCTTGGGCATTGGTTTCTGCGAGTATGTAAAGAATTACGGCATTTGGAAGAGTGAGGTCCATGGTGTAATGGTATCGCGTCTGACCGGCAATCGGAAGATCCCGGGTTCGATTCCCAGGTGGTTACCTCATTTTTCATTTGTTCCGTTTTCTCTCTCTCGTCTTGCGCGGAATATCTCCTATACAAGCGTCGTTCTTTACGTTTTTATACTGCGTGTTCTTTGCAGTTGAATGTATATAAGTTACGGCATGCGGGAGGTGCCCCTTGGGGCATTGGTTTCTGTCGAGTATGTAGAGAATTGCATTTGGAAGAGTGAGGTCCATGGTGTAATGTATCGCGTCTGACCGGCAATCGGAAGATCCCGGGTTCGATTCCAGGTGTTACCTCATTTTTTCATTTGTTCCGTTTTCTCTCTCTCGTCTTGCGCGGAATATCTCCTATACAAGCGTCGTTCTTTACGTTATTTATACTGCGTGTTCTTTGCAGTTGAATGTATATAATGTTACGGCATGCGGGAGGTGCCCCTTGGGGCATTGGTTTCTGCGAGTATGTAGAAGAATTACGGCATTTGGAAGAGTGAGGTCCATGGTGTAATGGTATCGCGTCTGACCGGCAATCGGAAGATCCCGGGTTCGATTCCCAGGTGGTTACCTCATTTTTCATTTGTTCCGTTTTCTCTCTCTCGTCTTGCGCGGAATATCTCCTATACAAGCGTCGTTTTTACGTTATTTATACTGCGTGTTCTTTGCAGTTGAATGTATATAATGTTACGGCATGCGGGAGGTGCCCCCTTGGGGCATTGGTTTCTGCGAGTATGTAGAAGAATTACGGCATTTGGAAGAGTGAGGTCCATGGTGTAATGGTATCGCGTCTGACCGGCAATCGGAAGATCCCGGGTTCGATTCCCAGGTGGTTACCTCATTTTTTCATTTGTTCCGTTTTCTCTCTCTCGTCTTGCGCGGAATATCTCCTATACAAGCGTCGTTCTTTACGTTATTTATACTGCGTGTTCTTTGCAGTTGAATGTATATAATGTTACGGCATGCGGGAGGTGCCCCCTTGGGGCATTGGTTTCTGCGAGTATGTAGAAGAATTACGGCATTTGGAAGAGTGAGGTCCATGGTGTAATGGTATCGCGTCTGACCGGCAATCGGAAGATCCCGGGTTCGATTCCCAGGTGGTTACCTCATTTTTTCATTTGTTCCGTTTTCTCTCTCTCTCTGCGCGGAATATCTCCTATACAAGCGTCGTTCTTTACGTTATTTACTGCGTGTTCTTTGCAGTGAATGTATATAATGTTACGGCATGCGGGAGGTGCCCCCTTGGGGCATTGGTTTCTGCGAGTATGTAGAAGAATTACGGCATTTGGAAGAGTTGAGGTCCATTGGTGTAATGGTATCGCGTCTGACCGGCAATCGGAGATCCCGGGTTCGATCCCAGGTGGTTACCTCATTTTTCATTTGTTCCGTTTTCTCTCTCGTCTTGCGCGGAATATCTCCTATACAAGCGTCGTTCTTTACGTTATTTATACTGCGTGTTCTTTGCAGTTGAATGTATATAATGTTACGGCATGCGGGAGGTGCCCCTTGGGGCATTGGTTTCTGCGAGTATGTAGAAGAATTACGGCATTTGGAAGAGTGAGGTCCATGGTGTAAGTGGTATCGCGTCTGACCGGCAATCGGAAGATCCCGGGTTCGATTCCCAGGGGTTTACCTCATTTTTCATTTGTTCCGTTTCTCTCTCTCGTCTTGCGCGGAATATCTCCTATACAAGCGTCGTTCTTTACGTTATTATACGCGTGTTCTTTGCAGTTGAATGTATATAATGTTACGGCATGCGGGAGGTGCCCCCTTGGGGCATTGGTTTCTGCGAGTATGTAGAAGAATTACGGCATTTGGAAGAGTGAGGTCCATGGTGTAATGGTATCGCGTCTGACCGCAATCGGAAGATCCCGGGTTCGATTCCCAGGTGGTTACCTCATTTTTCATTTGTTCCGTTTTCTCTCTCTCGTCTTGCGCGGATATCTCCTATACAAGCGTCGTTCTTTACGTTATTATACTGCGTGTTCTTTGCAGTTGAATGTATATAATGTTACGGCATGCGGGAGGTGCCCCCTTGGGGCATTGGTTTCTGCGAGTATGTAGAAGAATTACGGCATTTGGAAGAGTGAGGTCCATGGTGTAATGGTATCGCGTCTGACCGGCAATCGGAAGATCCCGGGTTCGATTCCCAGGTGGTTACCTCATTTTTCATTTTCCGTTTTCTCTCTCTCGTCTTGCGCGGAATATCTCCTATACAAGCGTCGTTCTTTACGTTATTTATACTGCGTTTCTTTGCAGTTGAATGTATATGATGTTACGGCATGCGGGAGGTGCCCCCTTGGGGCATTGGTTTCTGCGAGTATGTAGAAGAATTACGGCATTTGGAAGAGTGAGGTCCATGGTGTAATGGTATCGCGTCTGACCGGCAATCGGAAGATCCCGGGTTCGATTCCCAGGTGGTTACCTCATTTTTTCATTTGTTCCGTTTTCTCTCTCTCGTCTTGCGCGGAATATCTCCTATAGAAGCGTCGTTCTTTACGATATATATATATATATTGTTGTAAAAAGAAACCGGATTTTTTTTGCTAACTTTTTTCTTTTGATTAAAAAAAAAAATAATAAAAACACTAAATTGGATGTTTGCACGTTTTTTTTTTTTTACTGTCCAATAGAAAATCCCTTCACATACGAGTAGAAATAGCCTTTTTTATTTAATTAAATTTAGAACTACAAGCTACACCATAAACTAATTAATTTTTTTCATGTTCTTTTATATTTCAAACCAAAAATATACATAATTTTATAGACAATAATATAATTGCAAAATATTATAAAAACAAAAAAAAATATCTATCCAGCATGCGTGGAAGATTTTATCTTAATTAATGTTAGGCCTAGGCTCTATGCAATAGAGCGGTGTTTCTCAACCTTTCTTGTGTTGGCAACCCATTTTGACAAAAACATTCCCTCTATTTACCACGTGACGATTAAAAACTTAGTAAGAAGTGGATACCTAATCCGGTCAATGAAAGGCCGGTAGTGTTTGGCGAACTTACGGGAAACCTACACGATAATCTAATTCAGTGGTTCTCAAACTGGGGTACACGAGGGAATCTTAGGGGGTACGCGAAAGGGTCTTGAAAATATAACCCTTTTAATTTTATATACGATTAAAAAACGGCCACGAGTCACACGGTCGTAAAGAAAGTAAAAATCGTCTATCTCTCTCGAAAATCCAGAAAATCTTGTGAAAGAATTCAAGGGGTACAGAAGAAGAAAAAGTTTGAGAATCGCTGATCTAATTGAATGTTCCTCTGACAAGACGCTACAGTTTTCATTCCCATTAGAAGACACATTTTGGAGTGTCCAGACGCAGTGTCTGAAGCAGAGAAAGATTTATTCCATTTGCAACCTCATACTTACGAGAATTGGGCTTCTCATCAACGGTTGCAGCTAAAACGAAGCAATAAAACTGAATCTCTCTGTGTTACTTTGTGTTTAGTCTATTTTCAACCGAAAATAAGAAGATTAACAAATGTAAAGCAGTCACAGGCATATCACTGAAAGGCATAGATAAATAATTAAGATTACGACTAACAGAAATTGATTTCATCTGTAAAATGAAAATTCCACAAGTAAAATTCCACAAATAAAATTCCACAAATTTTTCACTTACAAAAACTGTCTGTCTGATTTTGTAATTTTCACTGGAAAAATAAACTTCGATTTTTCATGTGGGTTGATTTTTGCAAAGCACCTGGACCCCCCCCCCCCCCACACACACACACACACACACACCCCTGAACAATTCCTACGACCCTCAGATTGAGAAACACTGCCTCTGAGATAAATAACAGTATTTTCAGTTTTAAGAGTTAGTAGCAATCAGGGACAGGAAAGTATGGCATATTCAAAATCCCAAACATACCATGATAGACGAAATTAAAGTACTTAATGGTATGCAATTAAAATTTTTGTAGGAAAATTAGTTGTACATTGTACTGTACATGCACAGTAATTACTACATTTAGCGTTTTACTCTTAGCAAAGTACCTACTTATTTTAGTCGTACGAAATAATTAAAGTACAGGGTGCCCAAGAAACAACGCTTCAAAAATAGTTATTTTTCTTATTTATTTATTATTTATTAATATTTATACAGTATATATGGTTGTTTACATTTCCAAACTGTTCAGATTTAGAGCACCTCCACATAATGACTATCATTCGTCGCTACAGTGTGTATTCGATGCTCAAATTTCTTTAGAGCATGGGTCGGGGAACTTTTTTGGGTATTACCCAAAAATCTATTTGAGTAAAATGAAATTACCCCCAGATTTCAAAGTAAACAAAAACAAGCCAATTGCTCTTAAAATTGTTGCATATGGTGTCTCTCATACCGCACGCATTACCCCCAAACTTTTTAAATGTACCCCCATTTGGGGTAATTTACCCCTGTTCGCCGACCACTGCTTTAGAGCATTAGCAAGATGCTCTCGTGGAATGGATTCAATAACCTCCGATTCTTTGACGGAGTTCTGCCAGATATCTTGGTTTGTCATACTACACAAATATTTTAACAATCCCATAGATAAAAGTCCAAAAGGATTAAGTCGGGTGATTGAGGTGGCCTCTCCAGCGCTGAAACACATCAACATGAACGGGATTCACCAAAAGTTAACGTTTGGTGTACTACGGTACGTAACTGCAAACTCAATTACTTTTTCTTTGATGATTGTAACGTGACCGGAGCGAATTCTCTTCATATACTCCGAACATTTTTTTCTCTAACTAAAGGCTACTGGATGGGACGACAAGATGGGACGAACTTTCCACTATTCTGTTGCTGTTCGCAACCTTCTAGACGTAACCTTTCCTCATTACTGGATAGGTCGTGGTGGACCGAGAACATGACCACTTCAATCACCTGAGTTAATCTCTTTGTAATTTTATCCATGGGGGTATGTTAAAACACTTGTGTAATGTGAGAAACCAAGTTGTCTAGCAGAACTCCGTCAAAGAAACTAAGATCACCGGAACCATTCTACAAAAGCATATTGTTAATGCCTTGATGGAGTTCGAGTGTCGATATTTTACCTTACTTGATCACTTTTAGATTTATATTTTAAATAAAACTACTTTTGATCAATATTAAAAAAAAACACGTCGTCATTATATATTAGGGCGTGTCACTTTTGGACTTTTTTGAAAAGTTATGGTGCTTACCTCTTATATTGTGACAAATTGACCAAAAACCATGAATAAACCAAAAAAAAAAATCGGGTAATATTTACGGTCCCCGTCCCCCATTTGAAAAATAAGCCCCCTATTCACACAAAAAATGGAGATTTTTGGAGATATTTTTGTTCATATTTCCTTACTAATCATCGTATTTAAAAAATTTTGCTACCAAAATGTAGAGAATAACGGTATCCTCTTATTGTGAATGTTTTAAAACTATTTTACTTGTATACGGTGCTGATAGTTGAGTGGACCTTATGAAATTTTTCCCCCTGTTTTCATTTCTATAACATTTATTTACAGTATTTCCAGGTTTTATCTACAAAAAGTATGCAAATATAACCAAATGTATGATAAATTTGCTTTTCTTTCAGAATTCTATTATAAATTTGCTTAATTTCATAGTTTATTAAAATTAGTCAATAGTCATGGCTAACAGTAAGCCGATATTAAGAACAGACCTAAAATATGATTCTTTATTGGGAAAGTTAGTGGAAGACATATGCGCAAGAGAAGGAAGCATGCTTCCAACGAATAGTGAAGTTCTCAGTCGCTTTTTCTTCTTGAGAAGGGATCAAATGAAAAGCGACAATGTGTCAAAAGGAAGAAAATATTTTGAGAGTATTAGATAAGGTAGAAAAGGTGTGGATTATGGCTGGCATACCATCAGAATCCGTTAGAAAGCAGAAAGGATAAAAAAAAATGTTGTGGGATTTGATAAAAGAGCATGAGAAGGTGGGTAAAAATATAAAGAATAAATGTTATGAAACCCAAAAAACATCTTTTCTGTCTCGTTTAGATAACTTATTTGATATATCAACTGAAAATGTATGTAATGAGATCCAAAATGATACATTGAGAACTATACAACAAGAATGAGGATCTTCGCTTTTTGGAAGATCAGCGAAGTGCTAGAATATATTCTCTGGGTCCGATCGATAAAGCTTATGTAGCCAAACTGATCAAAAAGACTGCTAGAATAGAAGGTGAAGAACGAAGAAAATTGAAAGAAAAAGAGCGAAAGGCATTAGAAGACGAGACACACAAACTTGAATCATCTGAAGGCGAGTTAGTGGACTCAAGTAATGGTGAAGATGATTTTACTCCGAGCCCAGGCCCATCAAAACGTCCCAAGTTACTACAGTCAACATTAATATCTAATACAGCTGATCGTTTAGGTCTTTAGGACTATCATTCGGACAACGCTCGACATTTGCATCTGTGGTAGCAGCTGAATGTGAGGTAGATTTAAAAGAGATGTTATTATCGAAAAGTACTTCTGCGCGAGCTGCGAAGAAGTCGAGGGACAGCAAAATGATACTGAATGTTTCAGGAGGAAAGCAGGATCGATTGGCAATACTTATATCGGGAGAGAATGTTGAGAAACTTCTCTCGATACCCGATATCGGTGTCTCAACTGGATCGACACCAGCTTGTACTGTTTTTAGCACAATCCAAGAATGGAAATTACAGGATAAGGTTTAAGGAATGGTATTCGATACTACTTCATCCAATACTGGCTGGATAAAAAGGGCTTGTAAAGTACTGGAGGACCTCTTTGGAAAAAAATTATTATGGCTCGCTTGTTGCCACCATATGGCAGAACGAGTTTTGTCAGCAGTGTATCTAAAGGTATTTGGAAAATCTACTTCACCCGAAAACGAATCTTTCAAGACCTTCAGAGATGTTATATGGGAGAAGCTAGATACTAAGCAACCCTTCAAACAGCTATCTATCAATGACAGACATCTCAAGGACCTGAAAAAATGCGTCATAGATTTTATGACAGATTTGCTCAAAGATAACCAGAGCCTTCCCAGGGACGATTACAAATAGGCAGCTGAAACAACTATGCTCGTTTTAGGAGAAATTCCTGCCAGAGGAATAAACTGGATCAAGCCAGGAGCTCTCCATCACGCCAGATGGATGGCTGTCATATTGTATACGAATAAGATGTTAGCATTTTCAGACCAAGCCGGATATGATAATGTTACAATAAAAAAGCTGGAAAGTGTATGCTTGTTTACATCGCTGATCTACTCCAAGTACTGGCTATCAGTCACCAACCCACTTAAGGCTCCTGAAAATGACCTCCTCCTATACAACGAATTAGTTCAGTACAAAAAGATTGACATGGAAGTTGCGGAAGCTGCCCTCAACACTAAAAGGTCATTACTGGTACCTATCTGAAGAACTTGTAACCCTTTCTCTCTTTGGAGATTTACCTCATAGTGAAAAGGACAAGGTGGCCAAAAAACTTTTCTCTTTCAATTAACCACCAGAATTCAAACAGGGTAAGCCGATATTTCCCATCGAAAGAACGAATTAAAATTCAGCAATTAGTTGGTCCAAACTCATGGTTTGTATTCAAAGTCCTTGGTTCAACGGGAGATTGGATAATAGGGTAAGTTGATTTTGGAACTGTGATCTTGGACTAGTCTAGATAGAAAGGTATTAATGTATAAAAAACGTTGCACCAACTCATATTTGTGAAAATTATTGTATTTTTTGAGGATGTTAATTATTTTAAGTTGTAAAATTGCCGAATTTACGCGTAAAATCGCGCGCGCGGCACTCGCGCAATGTAAACAAACAAAATATCGGACCTTATTTCATCAAAATAATCAATTAAAATTCTGCTTTTTTAACAAAACGATGCTTGAAACTTATTGTAAATGCATCATAGATGTTTATTAGTGTATTATTTTGTATTTTTTAATGATATTTACCTATAAAATGTGTATTAAATTAAGTTATTTTATGATGCGTTCATTTAATTGTGTTTATTTCAGATATTCATAAAAATGGGCAAAAAACGGAAGTCTGCAGTGTTAACTCGAAGTGATAGTGCCAAAAAATTCAGTGGCCAGCCTTCCCCTTTGGATAAAACACAGAGCCTCCTACCCTCCGCCAAGTTATTCAGTACAGTTATTTCCTCCAAAACAGCCACCCGGACTTGAAAGACTATGATATTGCTAAAATGATAGCAAAGGATGTGATTGAGATCTGGCAGGCAGTGAACCGCGGCTGCCCCTGTATGAGGAATATTATGTAGTGAAATTGGTGGATAAAGTGTGCTTCAAGAAAGAAAAAGAGATAAACAGGAAATCTCTTTCTACAGTCCAGGAGCAGAATCTGGAGGAAAAGCTGGATAAACTTTTTGACATTTCTGCTTGCACCTGTAAGCTACCTGTTCGTCCCTGTGATGACAATGCTGTGAAGTGCAAGAAAGAAAATTGTCAAACACAGCACATAATCTGCACTTGTCCTCCCAGTAAGAAGGTAATGCTATTATTTTTTTAACTTTTAACTGGCCTAACTTAGTGCGATTAGGTGCCTTTTAAATGGAAGGAAATTCAATGCTTGTAATTGAAAAATATCCGCATTTTCCTCCTGTAATCTTCCTTCCCCCCCTACTGGTAATAGAAATTAATAATCAATTAAGGATGAAAATGGGGAGACTAAGCTGAAGAAAGGAAAGGGACAAGAGCACCATTTGACTTTCACAAAGGAGCCGGGAACTGAAAGTGGAACATATCTTACTCACAGAGTCATCCCAATTAAAGTGCGACTGGAGTTTTCTTGGTGAAGAAGTTGCTAGTGTCTTGGAGGAGTTTAACAGTGTTCATACCCTGAAAGCTGTCCTCCTTGACAACACAAATACAAACACTGGCTGGGAGGGAGGCCTTGTAGCAGCTCTGGAAAGTAAAATTGAGCGGAAATTGCACACCATTGGCTGTTTACTCCATCAGAATGAGCTTCCTTTCAGAGCTGTTTTCAAGCATCTTGATGGCAGTACCAAAAGTCCCACTGCTTTCACTGGTCCGCTGGGAAAACTCTTGAAATTGACTACCAAGATCTGCCACAAGTGGAATTCACCAAACTCAGTGGCCCCCTGGATGACATGGAATTTGCTGAGGAGACACCGAATGATCTCAGTAGCGACCAGAGGCTTCTTTTGGAGTATGTGCTTGGAATTTCCAGGGGCAAAGTCAACCCAAGATTTGCTGCCTGGAAAATTGGACCATTAAACCATGCAAGATGGTTGACTTTGGCAATTAGATTGATGTGTCTGTGGACCAGAGGTGCTTACCCCCCAGAACTACAGGATAAGCTTTACCAGGCCATCAAGTTTATTGTGGAAGTGTATGCAGTCAGTTGGTTTGAGATCAAAAGGGACAGCAAGTTCCACAATCAGCATGATCCAGAGGATTAAGCAGCAGTCTGAAGAAATCCAGGATGTTGCTTTCAAGAACCTGAAGTACAATGCTTTTGCTTTGCTGCCCGAGAATGTGCTGTACTCCATGATGAAGTCTGATGACTTGGAAGTGAGAGAAGCTGCTCTCAAGAAAATTCTGTCCATCAGGTAAGCATTTATTAATTTAAAAAAGTGAAAAAATGTGAAAAAAAAATTTGATTATGGGGATTTATTTAATAAAAAAAAGGCCCAAGTTCTATAAATCCCCATCATCGAATTTTTTTTCACATTTTCTTATCCCAAGTCCCCCCTTCCCCTCTGAGAATGGAAATAATCTTACCTTCTTCCTGAAAAAAAATTTCGATTATGGGGATTTATAGAACTCGGGTTTTTTTTTTTAATTTAAGTTTAATTTAAATCAGCAATTCTGAGACTAATAGGGATTAAATCTTAAACTGGAATAAAAAATAAATTAATTATTATTCTTTCAGAAGTGGGAAGCCAGCCAAGAAGAGGCTGAAGAAGATCACAGCCATCAACATTGGAGCTACCCACTGGTCAGAACTAATCAACCCTTCTCAAAGTGGCATGGCATCTGTGAACCTGCTCTCACAGAAGACTTTTCTGACCAGAGCTTCAAGAAGCATTGCTGAATGGCACCAAGCTGGAGCTGCCTGATCTGCCTTCACATTCTCAGAGTGTTGGAAGGGCCGTGAAGCTGACATCTGAAGCTTCCCATACTGTTTATGGACTCGAATCAAGGCACAAACACATTCTGGCCAAAGCCCTAAGCCGCCAGATGAGGCCTTCCTTTGCTTCTAAGGGCTCTTACAGTGAAAATTATGATGATCTTGGGATCTAAATGTGTCTATTTGACTCTGTACATGTTTTTTTACTTTTTTCAATAAAATTGTAACTTTTTCAGGATTTTTTTATGAAAATAGCATGTTTTTTTCTGCCGAAAATTGCGAAAATGCGATATTTTTCGGTACGATTTTTTGACGATTTTTGAAACGGTTTCCTCAAAAAACGGTTAAAGCTAGGGATCTGAAATATTTTGTCAGTTATTATCATATTAAGCCCTGACTATCTCGACTAGTCCAAAGTCGATATCTAAAAAAATGCGGAAAATCAACCTACCTTATTGGATAAGGACTCCAGCTGTAACGTGGGACAGCAACAATGATTTTCAACGGATGAAGAGAATACTCTCTTCAACTAAGGTTGTTAATGACACTGCAGAAAGGGGTATCAAACTTTTGCAGGATTTTCATGGCTCATGTATGGATGAGGGTGAATTTCAGGCATTGCTTCAAATTGTAGAGGAAAACAGGCGTGTTTTCCCAAATTTTCCAAACAAGGTCTCTTGAATTTGTAATTTCTTTCCATTTATAATTTCATTTCATTTACAATTTTTCATTATAATTTCAAGAATAGCACTTTGTTTCTATTTGATTAAAACTGTTTTGTGTTTGTATTTCAAAATAAAAAATGAAAAAAACGATGGGCTTTGCATATTTTTTTAGATTAATAAAAATTTAAGTCTACAGTTGTCATTTTTTTTTTTTTTTTGCAAAATTTACTAATTTTAATCTACTAAACATATGTAAAGTTGTTCCCACTTTGAATCTCTAAACCAAAAAAGTGTTGCTCATTTAAGCCCATCTGCTTTTTTGATTTATATTTTCGAAGCCCATCGCCGCAGAGCTGCATTGGGATGATGCTCTATGGATGGCGGTGACATCCAAAGTATATAAGATAATATTTTATTGCAGTTCAGATATTCCAAAGATATAAAACAGCAGCATTTTTCTCTTAGAAAATGCATCAAAATGACCAAAGAGAGATAAAAAATGTAATAAATTTAACTCAAAGGTTAATAAAAACTATTCAGATTGAAGCGCATTATTATTCTCTACATTTTGGTAGCAAAACTTTGAAATACGATGATTAGTAAGGAAACTATGACCAAAAATATCTCCAAAAATCACCATTTTTTTGTGTGAATAGGGGGCGGGGACCGTAAATATTACCCGATTTCTTTTTTTTTGTTTATTCATGGTTTTGTCAATTTGTTACAATATAAGAGGTAAGCACCATAACTTTTCAAAAAAAGTCCAAAAGTGACACACCCTATTATACACACACACACACACACACACACACACATATATATATATATATATATATATATATATATGGAACATCATCATCCATGAAGGAAAATAGTTTTGCTGCGAGAGGACCAAGGCTGTTGAACTAGCTACTTAAGGAACTAAGGCACACGAGTGGTGTAGTGGTGGATATCTTCGAAAGAAGACTAGACGCCTGGCTCAGAACAATTCCAAATGATCCAGACGTACCTGACTATGTGCGGTGGAGAACACAAGAATCAACTATTTACTTCACCAGGCCAACTCAAGAGGAGGGGCAACAAGCTTGACCTTCGTGAAGTGAGGAATCATCGCACGGAACATTTGAAAGGTTGAAAGGAAAAGTTTATATATATATATATATATATATATATATATATATAGGGTGTTCCAAAATGAAAATGTGAAAATGTCAAAAACAAATATTATTTGCCGTTTAATTTTTTTACTTAAAAAAAAACCATGTGATTAAGGGTTTTAAATTTTCTTAACAGTTGTTTACATTTACGTTACAGGGTATCCCAAAATGTATATTCCAAAAAATCTTTATATATTTATTAGTTCACATAGTAGCAAATTCTAAATAACATTATATCCTAAAGGGTTATAGGTTTTATTAATTAATTTAATAAACTTCTACGTGTTTTACGTCATTAGCTATAATTAATTTTATTCTGCGTTCAAATTCTAAAAACATTTTCCAACACAGCTTCAGGGATGGCCATGATATTATCATGGATACGATGTTTTAGATCTTGAAAATCCCTTGGTTTGTTACAGTAGACATTTGTTTTCAAAAAGCCCCAAAGATAGAAGTCCAAAGGGGATAAATTGAGAGATGGAGTAGGTCCTCCCCTACCAATCCAACGCCCTAGAAATATTTTCGTTCAAAAATGTTCAAACGTTTCGAGCAAAATGAATGTAGGTGGTGCTCCATCTTGTTGGAAGGTTGTTCTTCGTAACAAGCAGAAAATTCCTCGCAACTATGAAATAAAAAACTCCCCTAACATCTTCAGTTAAGAACCGCCAGTTACAGTTCGCTCGTCAAAAAATAAGGTCCCGAGATGCGAGAACGTGACAAAGAACACTTGACATTTACTTTGAGGAAATCTCTCCCGTGTTCATAGATTTCATGTGGGCTGTTTTCACCTCAAGTCCTACAGTTACGACGGTTTACTTTGCCTGAAATATGGAATGTAGATTCGCCATTAAAATTGAGATGTAATGTAAATGTAAACAATTGTTAAGAACATTAAAAACCTCTAAGCACAGGTTTTTTTTTTAATTTTGATATCCGTAAAATTAAACAGCAAATAATATATTTTTTTGGTATATTCATCTCGGACAACTTGTGTGTGTGTGTGTATGTATATATTATATATATATATATATATATAATATATAGAGAGAGAGAGAGAGAGAGAGAGGAGGAGAGAGAGAGAGAGAGAAAGAAAATTTTTAAAAAGGATTTTCTTGCACAGCAATAAAGCAAATTCTTTAATATATATTTTCTTTTTATTTGATTTAGAATAAAAAACATTCTAGATTTTTGAGGAGAAGTAGTAAAAGAAGATGGAAGTGGAGTCTCCTCTGCATCAGATTTAACTTTTAAGCGTATAGTAACCCTTATATATACTGTATATATATGTATATATGTATATATATATATATATATATATGTGTGTGTGTGTGTAATCAGTCACAAGGACCACAACCCGGCACAATGCTCAGGCCAGCTAATGTAACTCATTGCTGTAACTCCTGTTTTATTATTATTACCATCATCGGGATTCGAACCTTGACCTCAGTGTTTTCATTATTTATAAGGAAACGGTGTTATCCACTAAGCTACGGACGTTGGCCATATATTACCCTTATAAGTGAGACTGATTGATGACTGAATTCACACAGATTTGTCCACGAAGTTAACTCAAAACTAATAAATAAACTTTTATTTTCTTTTACCATTTTAATTTTCTTGTTAAAGTTGACAACGTTTCATTCACGCATGACAGAAACTGATAAGCAATTAAACTTTAATAGGAAAACTGTAAAAGTAATGATTTTTTGTCTCGAAGGAAAAGTATTCGAAGCGTCTTGGAAAGAGAAGGGTGAAGGAAAAAGAAAGTGTGAAGGAGAAAAAGCGTGAATAATTGTTGGGGGGGGGCTTTATTAAAGAGATCTCCCAAGAAAGTAACTATTTAAACTGCGTAGTTACCATGAATACCTCACCCCCAACTACACCTATAAAGAGAGGAGGTTAATTGAAATGTAAACAAGAATTAATTTTTTAAGTCATTACCATAAATTCTTAATATATCGCCTGTTTTTCGAAGAGAAAAATGAATTAGAGAAGACAGCAGGACCCCCAAAATCTGAAGAAAGAACAATTCATCCACGGATGATCCAAGACAAATATTCCAAAGACGCAGAATACGTTATGAGCCAATATTCACAGTGTCTCAGATTCTCCTAAAAAGACTGTTTCTCGTACGTAAATTAACAAAACGATAAATAAATAGTTAATGCGTTTATCGAAAATAAATCATGAAACAGTACATATTTTGGATGTTGAGTAACATCTGAAAGGGGTACTTCAATCGAATTAAAGCTTGCTTTATAGTTTTAAAATTATTCAGATGGTGAATTTTAACAAATTTTTGGAATTCCAGGAATTTTTACATCTTGAAATGGAAAAGGATAATGGTGATTCGAAATAGCTCGAAATCCTTCAAAATTTAAAGGGAAATAGATGTAAGACATCTTTTTTTGAAGAAACAAAGGAGGATATGATGCTTTAAGCGAAAGCCAAATAAAATAAGTAAGAATTAAAATAAGATTATTAGAAACTTATTAGCTCGAGAACTGAAATGGAATTATGTATCTGAATTATACAATTTAGCAAATATTCTAAAAGCCCAAGATGTAAATAGACTTAAAAATTGTTGAACTTACATTTAACGCACGTTTAACGCGAAATACATTGTGGTTAACTTCCTAGTATGTTTAGTATGCTTGAACATAATGTTAGGAGTTATGAACCTACTATGCGCAATTTGTACGTTGTAGCATTTCCTTGAGCTGATGTTATAAAAATTAATTTTAGTTTCAGATTGATAACGACATAGAATTCTTTGCCTGAATATTGTTCAATTTTTAATTTCAAAATATTAATCTAATGCATTTCTTCCCTGATTACGTCATTTTAGCCTGAAGAGTGAAGAGCAAGTCTCTCATTACGATTACTTACTCCTTCGTTGTTAATTTACAATTAATTTGTATTTTGTAAAATAACTTAGTTTATTGAAAAATTTTCTGTATTGTATTTGAGTAAGAAAGAATCAACCAATCAATCAATAATATTAAGGAATATACAGGGTACATCGTAAATAATTTCTTGAGTTCACAAAACTTGAAGCTTAATTTCTGGAAATTATTTGTAATGCACCTTCTTAAACCTAAGAGAAAGAATCTCTTCATACGAGTGTCTCTTGTGAATCAGGCAATAAAACACGAGAAAAACTATAAACTTGTAACATTAATGTCTCATCATATAATCTTATAAATAATCGTACATGACAAGTTCATGACCTAACCAAAGAACAACATATATACAGATGAGGATCTCAAATATGTAATTTTATATCTGGGTGACAGCTTAAAATCAGACGTTTGTGGATCAAGTGGATCAGTTCTACAAGGATCAGCACTTGCATCAGTTTATATATATATATGGTGAGTCACGACGAAATGCCATAACTTCGGGAGCTTATTGAACATAGATCCGATTCTAAACGGTTATGGAGCTATGGATGTTTGAATGTTTAAAAATAAGAATAAGCTGCAAAAGGTTTTATTCATGAATTTACAATAACTGTTCAAAATGACTACCTTCGGCCTCAATACACATCGCGGCTCGTCTGTGAATCGCGCGTTTAGCTCGCATTAGTTCATTACGATTGTCCTTTATGAGGGCATCCAAAATGCGACGGAGCAATGCATCTCGTGTTCCCACTTTTCTCTAGTACACCAGCTCTTTCAGGCGCCCCCACAGATAAAAATCTAGAGGGGTTAGGTCCGGAGACCTCGGTGGCCAATTTTGTGCACCACCACGACCGATCCATCGACCAGGGAAGCAATCATCGAGATGTGTTCTCACTGCACGGCTAAAATGGGGAGGAGCTCCGTCTTGTTAGAAGTACATACGCAATCGTGTTGCCAAAGGTACATCTTCTAACAATGGCGGCAGTTCGTCTTGCAGAAATCGTAGATAAATGTCACCTGTAAGACCACCTTCAAAGATAAACGGACCAATCAGCTGACCGTAGAGAATACCACACCACACATTGACACTGAACCGATGTTTTAAATTACTTTCCACAATGGCATGAGGATTAATTTCTGACCACACATGTGAATTGCTAGTGTTGGTGACACCGTCGCGGGTAAATTGAGCCACATCACAGAACAAGACGTATTGATGCAATTGTCGATCGGCATTCAACCAATTACAAAATTCCCCAGGTTAGAGGTGCTGAACGCGCTGTACGTGGTATGGATATATGCCTTCTTCGTGTAACGTTCAACATACTCTCGTTTGAGGAACTCTAAGACGTGTGGAAATCGTTCGGGTACTAACATGATGACTCCGCTGTACCATCTGAATAATGTTTTTTTGTTCAGCCACATCTTTTTGTACCGGACGCTCAGATAAAACATTAACGCTAGGAAATGAACCGCTCTCTCGCAATCTCCGGAAAACGTTGCTAAACACTCGTCGATCGGAAATTCTTCGATTTGGAAAACGTCGCTGGTATTCAGCGACAGCAGCAGTAGTATTTCCGTCGCAAAATCCGTAAACATTCACCATATCTGCATATTCGGCATTTGAAAACGTAAAAGGCATACTGAACGCACAAAATGCCAACTGCACGCTTTGAAACACAACACTCTACTACGTAGTTAGTTCGGTTCGGTAAGTAACTGTCAATTCAGTTCAAGGTCACGCATGCGCATGCTTGAAATTCAAACATTCATAGCTCCATAACCGTTAAGAATCAGATCCATGTTCACATGAAGTTTTTGACTGGGAAGGACCTCAGCTATAATCTCCTGAAGTTGCGACATTTCGTCGTGACTCACCCTGTATATACACAGTGTTTCATAACATGTGGGACACACTTTCAGGATGGATTCAGGACCTGAAAACAATAAAAAAAGTGTATATAAACATATGCCCGAAATCGCTTGGCTTCCGAGTCACAGCCCGTTATGCGTTCCAGCAAGTATCAGCCTTACCTTTAAAGGAAGTGCTCAAAATGACCGCCTTGCGCTTGAATACACGTCTGAACACGCCTCGTCATAGAATGCCTGACGCATTTCAAACATTCCAGGTATTGCTCGGATTTTCTGGCATCCTTGCTCTACCCGTTGGCGAAGCATTTCAACGTTGTCAATGGGTGTCACGTAAACGATGGATTTCAGATGACCCCACAGGTAAAAATCGAGTGGATTCAGGTCCAGGGAGAAAGCAGGCCACGCAATGGCATGCGGATTCTCTTCGGCCCAGTGATGAGTGTTGTGAAAGTTGATCACCCCATTTCTTGTGAAGGCAGCCTCATCAGAAAACAACACGGAGGATAGAAAAAGAGGATCGCGAGCACACTGTTGAAGGAATCAAGTACAAAAAGCCTCCCGTGTTGGGAAATCAGCTTCAGTATGGCCTTGTACTCTCTGAATGTGATATGGGTAAAGCCGTTGTTCCCGTAAAATTCTCCACACAATTGTGTATCTTACACCTTCTGCTGCTGTTATCCTTTGGATGCTAACACTAGGATGTTCCTCCACGCGATTCAGGACCCGCTCCTCCAACTCAACAGTTCTGGCTTGTTGAATGATCCTGTATCACCAAGACGCTCGTCTATTTTCTGAGAGGTCCTCTTATCTCGCAGACGGCGATTCGGAAACAGACGTCTTGCTGCGGCCGCATTACACTCGGTAAGTCCATACATGAGATGCATGTCTGCCATTTCTCTGTTTGAATAAGCCTCCATTCTCACTTCAAATGCACATTATCACTGAATAGCACAAAAACTTTTAAGGTTTTTTTTTTCACTGGACTACACTTATTCACGGTAAGAAGTTACAAATACAAACAGTGAAACACCCCGATGCACCTCTGACTGACTGATGGTTCTACACTCAACGATATTGAAACATGTCATAGAGTGTACGAAACATTACAATAGGCAAAGCCATACATGAAATAAGTCTCGTACACACTCACAAACATTGTCGGCAAGCAGTGCTTGTAAACAGTTTGCGAAAAGAATTGCTGGAACACAAAACGGGCTGTAACTCGGAAACAAAGCGATTTCGGGCATATGTTTATGTAAACTTTTTTCATTGTTTTCAGGTCCTGAATCCATTCTGAAAGTACGTTCCACTTGTTATGAAAACCTTGTATATATATATTATATATATATATATATTATATATATATATATATATATATTTCTCACTTAATCTGCAATTTGTGTAATCTTGAAACTGAAAATACAGCAATAAGATGAGATTTCTGTCAAAAACTGCACGACTTTATCTGCATTAATTAGGATGACAGGAAAATATCTCTTGTCTCGAACGCGAAAGAGATCTGGGAATCAAATTTCTGTGTGACGCATGTACACAGACTGTAAACTCCTTCGCGGTATTTAAAGAAATGGAGAAAGCAAACTCGAGTGTTACAAAAAAAGAATGAAAAAATGAAAATTCGGGTGGATGAAAGAGGAGGAAACAACGAATAACAATATAATAACGAATAACAATATAGACAATATAATAAGGAATGAAGACATAGATAAAAGAAAAGAAATAAGTAAAAGTTGCGAGGTAGTAAAACTGTCCAACGAGCGAAATGATAAAAAGATAATAACTAAAAACGTAGGAAATAAACAGCCAAAGAAAAATAATGGTAATGCCAAAATTATGAACATTGAAAATAATAAGATAAGAAGTAGAAGCGTAGAAAATACCGTATGTAAATACTACGCAAAAGGGAACTGCAGATATCGGGATGGGCAATGCATCTATGCACATCACACATTATGTAACACACATTACACAAGTGGATATTGCAAATTTGAAAAGAAGTGCAAGTTCCACCATCTTAGTGTCTGCAACACCTATGCAAGATATGGGAGGTGCAAATACGAACAAAAATGCCGTTACCAACACCCTCAAAAGGAACGCAACGAGTGAACAGGAAAAACGAACATCAAAGAAGGGTACCAATTTTTTAGACGTAGCCAACAAAATTCAGCTGCTAAATACTATCCAGCAAATACAAAGTCAGCTGACAAATATAGGAATCCGAGAGCCGGACAGGAGGCACGCACAAAGACACTTCATGCGTTATCGGGACAACAGGTACGACAAAGATAAAAAGAGGCAAATTCTCGGAGGACCACAAGGCAACGAAACTGGCACCACCATTGGAAAACGAATCGGAACCACCTGTATGCGAAAACAATAGAGAAAAAATAAAAATAATCCTACCCAACATTCAGGGCCTTAAATCAAATCATTCCTCGGACAAAGTTTTATACCTGAAAGGACTCATGCAAGAAGCCGGAGCAGACTTTACATGACTCAAGGAAACTCATCTAAGGACTGCCAGGTGAACTGTGAAAACTGAGTTCTGTGTTGACAAAAAAGAAATACAAATTGACAACTATAACATACTCCGAGCCGACAGAACAGTGAGACGTAAAAGAAGATGTGCTATTTACACACGCGAAAGGCATATGGCAGAAATAACAATAAGTACCTGAAACAGCTACGTAGAATGTGTAGCAGCAAAAGTTGAAAAATTAAATATGGTACTAATTGTAATGTACAGACCCCCAAACACGCCAACCTCAAAATTTTCAGATTCAATTAAAGAGGTAAGAAACCGGGTAAAAGATCTACATTCTCCAACCCCAAATATTTTTCTCTGTGGTGATTTTAATTTTCCATTCATGAAATATAAAAGGATAGGAAAAAATATATGTATACACCAGGACAAGGGGGACACACGGGAAGACCAGGAGCAGGTAAAAATGTTACTGGCTCTAGCTGATGAATTTATGTTAACACAAGAAATAACAGAAAACACAAGAAAAACAACTGCCGAGATTTGGTATTCACAAACAACAGCAACCTAATTGATAATGTAGAAATATCCCCAACTATAATATCGGACCACAACATTATTGAAATAACAACCAATATAAAAGCAACAGGAAAGAAAAGAACACGAACAACAGAAAGAAGCAAATTCGAAATTTTTAATTTTCACTGCAAAGCTATAAACTGGGAAGATGTTGCATCCACCATGGAAGTAATAGATTGGAAACCCATTTTCGAGACCAAGACAACGGAAGAGATGCTTAGTAATGACTTTTGAAGAGAAGACGCTGGAAATTGTGGAAAGACATGTCACAAAAATACAACAAAGAGGAAAGAGAAGCAGGTTCGAGAGACAAAAGAGGTCATTGTTTCGAAAGAGAAAGAGTGACTGCAAAACTAAGTAACTGTAAAGATAACAACATCAGGAAAATATTAAATGATAAACTGCAAAGTATTGATGACGTCATACAAGAACTAATTGGGAAGCATACAGAAAAAGAAGAAGGCGACGCTTTAGAAGCGATAAAGGTTAACTCAAAGTACTTCTATAATTTTGCAAAGAGGAAGTCGAAAAACCACACGACTATCGGACCTTTGAAAAACGTGAACAGTGTTTTATCTGATGATCTAACAGAAGTATCTGAAATATTAAGAGCTCAGTACGAATCATCTTTCAGTATCCCCAAAACTGACAAACTGATATGCGATAGAAACGCTTCTTTGAAGAAGAACTACAAGGGGAAAGTATAACGGACTTCAACTTTACGACATATGATATTACACAAGCTATAGGGAAACTAAAAGCACACTCAGCGGCAGGACCGGATAAATGGAATGCCACACTGAATAAAAACTGCAAGAATGCAATCGCTGAGCCCCTATACTGGATATGGGGGCGATCACTAGACACGGGTAAAATACCGGGCATCCTGAAGAGCGCGAACATAGTTCAAATATATAAAGGAGGAGATCGATCCGAGGCCAAAACTACAAGCCAGTGTCGCTTACATCTCATCTCACCAAAATATTTGAAAGACTATTTAGACATAAAATCTTTGACTTTTTGGAAACTTAGAAAAAATTCAATAATAACCAACATGGGTTTCGGTCAGGCAGATCATGCCTATCACAACTAATGGAACACAACAACATTATTGATGCACTTGAAAGTAATGAAAACTGATGTAATTAATATACACAGACTTTGCCAAAGCGTTCAACAAGTGCGACCATGGAATCATAATGCATAAACTGAAATATATGGGAAAAACAGGAAAAGTCGGGAAATGGATATATAATTTCCTTAATGAGCGGCGGCAAGTCGTTACAGTACAAGGAGTATCTTCATCAGAATTAGAGGTTCTCAGATCAGTACCACAAGGAACCGTATTAGCTCCACTACTCTTCATAATCATGCTAACTGACATAGATGAGGACGTTACCAGAGACAGCACACTAACATTCTTTGCCAATGAAACAAAGCTCTATAGAAAAATAAGAAACCCAGAAGATATAGGATCTCTACAAACCGACATGAACAGAATCTACAAGTGGACGGAAGACAACAATATGAAGTTTAACACTGAGAAATTTCAGCTATTACGGTACGGAAAAAGAGAGGACGTAAAATCCATGGAATATTATACCCCAAATGGACAGGAAATTCAGAGAAATTCCAGAGCAAAAGATTTAGGGGTTGTAATGACAGATGATGCGAAATTTGAAACACAAAATAAGATAGCAGTAAACAGAGCAAAGAAAATAACTGGGCAGATACTGAGAACCTTTTAACAAAGGGATAGGAATATAATGATTCCTCTATTCAAAACACCGATCATATCCAAGTTGGAATACTGCTCGGTCCTAACATCTCCATATAAAAATGAAGACATTAGACAGCTAGAAGGGATTCAGAGAAGCTTCACAGCCAAGATCAATGGGTGCAAAGAACTATATTACTGGGACAGGTTACGCCAACTAAACCTATATTCACTGGAAAGGAGAAGAGAAAGATACACCATCATTTACACTTGGAAAATAATGGAGAAACTAGTCCCTAATCTTACTCTGAACCCTGTAACTCCCCAAAGAACGGTGGAAAGTAGAAAAGGAAGACTGTGTTGTGTTTCCAAATTAAAGGCGAGACAGGGAAGATCCTTAGCCCTGAAAGAAAATAGTTTTGTTGTGAGAGGACCAAAACTGTTTAATCAGCTGCCCAAAGACCTAAGGAATACGAATGGTGTTGCAGTGGACATCTCCAAAAGAAGATTAGACGCCTGACACAGAACAATCCCCAATGAGCCGGGCGTACCTGGCTATGTGAGGTGGAGAGTCCAAGAAACCAACTCACTACTTCACCAGGCCAACTCAACAGGAGGGGCGACAAGCTTGACCTTCGTGAAATGAGGAATCATCGCACGGAACCTTTGAAAGATTGAAAGGGAAGGTGTATATATATATATTATATATATATATATATATATATATATATATATATATATATATATATCAGAAGAAGGAAGGAAGAATAATCTATTCGAGTATCAAAAGCCTGTGAATCTCACATAAATAACGGTAATAACAGATTTTGGAAATTTAAGAATCAAACGGGTGTCAAAAATGTCCTCCCTCCGACAATCGATGAGGTGTCGGGGGAGGATGAAATTGCAAAGCTGTGGAAAAAACACTACTCTAACATTCTTAACAGTGTGAGTAGGGATAATCTTAAGATAGATTGCAGCGAAACGACTGTGGGAGGGACAAGGGAAAATATTTTGATATCAGTTCAGTTCCTGAAGTAAAGAGGTTAATTAAAGATTTAAAGACTGGTTCTGCGTCAGGGGTAGATAACCTATCGAATGAGCACTTAAAATAAGCCAATGACGTCGTATGTCTGCATATATGATTCCTCTTATCAGCCATGCTTGCTCATAGCCATATCCCTGCTGTAGTAATGTCTAATTAAAAATTAGAATGTTTTGGTTATAAGAAATTAAAAGAAGATAATAATAATAAATAAATGAAATTACGATAAATTATGGTTGTTTATATTGTAATTATATTTAATTAGAATGTTTTGGTTATAGGTTTATTAAAATTATAAAATACGAATTGGCAACACAACGCCTGAAAACAAGCGAGAGAGAGGGGTACCCAAAAATAGCTAGTCATCGGCCCGCCTCGCGTTTACAAAGGTACCCTTTCGTGTTAGAATGTAAATTGTGAATTTAGATTCTTTTGTGTCTCTCATCTTAAGTATTATAGTTAAATCCCCCCTCGCATTACCCCGTTTAACTAAGCCTGTTTCGGCATAAATAATAAAGTCAGTGAAATGTTAAATAAGTGTATCATTAAAACCGCCCGGTCTCCCTCGCCTTGTTCAAATTACAATGGCTCCCACCTACGAAAGCGAGTCTTCCGCGTCCGTATAAACACAGAAAGAGAGAAAGAGAATAAAGATTGAGAATAGAAGAACGCGCTAAATAGTTATAAAAACGAGAATAAGAAGGTTTTAAGTTTTAAACACGACACTGCAAAGTTCATGAGGGTATATATCTTGCCCATGGTCAAAAATAAGTATGGAGACATTATGTCCAGCAATAATTACAGGCCTATTGCTGTCACTTCCTGCTTCTCGAAACCACAAGAAAAACTCTTGTTATTCCGATTAAATGATTACCTCTGGACATCTCCTAATCAGTTTGGTTTTAAAAGGACCCACTCAACTGACCTGTGCATCTATGTACTTAAAGAAACAATATCTAAATACATTGACAGTAACTCAACTATTTATAGCTGTTTCCTAGATATAAGTAAGGCATATGATAGAGTGAACCACAATATTTTATTTAAAAAACTTGAAGACAGGAAGGTTCCCATGTACGTATTAAATTTATTGAAATTTTGGTATTCCCACCAATCTTTTACCGTTAGGTGGGGCAATGTACTATCCGAATGTTTTGGCTCCTCTTGCGGGGTGAGACAAGGCTCCTTGCTCTCTCCTATGTTGTTTAATGTGTATATTGACGGATTAATTGCTTCACTTAATGAGGCAATTGTGGGATGTTGTATAGATAACACAAGGATAAATAACTTAGTTTATGCCGATGACAAGGTGTTAATAAGTCCTTCTGTTAAAGGTCTGGACCGGCTACTAAAAGTCTGCGAAGTGTATTCGCAGAAACATGATATTCTTTTTAATGTAACAAACTCTAAGTTTATGCAATTTCATCCTAAAAGCTGTAATCAGTCAGCTGATATTAAGTTTAAAATGAAAGGTGAAGTAATTGAGGAAGTACAAGAGTTTAAGTATCTGGGTCAAACTATTACCAGCTCCTTGAGTGATGCCTCAGATATAAGAAAACAATCTCGAAGCCTTTGTGCTAAAGCGAATATGACTATAAGGAACTTTCGGTTCTGTACAAGTGAAGTTAAAGACTCTCGTACTTTCTGCAGTAATATGTACGGACAGCAACTCTGGGTGAATTATAAAAAAGGTTCTGGCAGAACCCTCAATTTGCTGTACAACGGGTCTTTTAGACCCACGAGATGCTCAGCTTCGCAAATGTTTGCTACCCGCAATGTCCCGAGCTTCCCGGAGGTAACAAGACGTGCTCAATGCAGTCTGATGCAAAGAATTAAAAAATCAACCAGCCCGATTATCTAAGCTATCCATGAGTTCTGCCGTTTATCCTCTAAGCTATGGAATTCTTGGTACGAAAACGTCTGTTTGTAGCTCCACTTAACTACGTACGACATTACTGTATTATTTCTAATCAACTGTATATAATTCTATCGTTAGTATGTGAACTGTCATTGTATTAATAATATTTGTCATATGGACTATATAGTTTGCCAGTAAACCTTTTCATTTTCATCAGTGGCATTTTGGGCTCTTTTCATTGGGTAGGCCCATATTGCAATACAATAATCATGTTCACATAATTTTAGCCTATAACGATAGTTCATTAACAAATAAATTTAAGGTGGGGTCTGGGCCCACTGGACATTACTGATATATATATATATATATATATATGCAGTGTAAGGAGAGTATTGGTCAGTTGATAGACGGGGAAGCCGACTAAACAAATGACCCGAAAGAAATAAGCGAACAATTTAATTTTGTGTTTAGCACCCCTAAGTCCGAGATGGAAGTAGAAAACCCAGACGAATTTTTTGACATAGATACAAATCAACCAAGAACAAATTCCGGCACAAACCTATTAATGGACTTTGCGTTCACGGAAGGAGATGTAATTTCGGTCTTATCACAGATGCGAGACAATTCAGCACCAGGGCCAGACACATGGAGTGCTACGTTTCTGAAGAAATGTAAAGAGAGTATTGCCAAATCGCTATACTTACCTACTACCTCCAAGAAAAAGACTTATACAACCCAAATCAACATGGCTTCAGGGCTGGAAGATCATGCCTATCACAGCTACTAGACCACCAGGAGAAAATATTGGAAACATTGTTTCGCGGACAAAACATAGATGTAATATATACGACTTTGCTAAAGCCTTCGATAAATGTGACCATAGAATCAAAGCACACAAACTTAAGAATACAGGAATTACTGGAAAGCTAGGAAGATGGATATTTAATTTCTTGACGCAAAGAACACAAAGCGTGGTGGTAAACGGAGTTAAATCGGAAGTCTCGGAAGTCGTGAGCTCTCTCCCACAAGGGACTGTATTAGCTCCCTTGATGTTCATAATAATGATTACAGATATTGATGCAGATATTAAGGACAGTATTGTATCATGTTTCGCAGATGACACAAAGATATGTAAGGAAATATTGAACGAAGGTGACATAAGAAAATTACAAAACGACATTGAAACATTATTCCAGTGGGCAGAAGACAACAATATGAAGTTCAACGAAGAAAAATTCCAACTTCTAAGATATGGTAATAACAAGGAGCTGCAGAATAAAAGACACAAAACTCTGCAAGACAAACGGCTAACACCAAATCTACAAGTCAGGGATCTTGGAGTAATAATGACGTCGGATACAGAATTCAGAGAGCACTACAACATCAAAATTACAACGGCTAGAAAAATAATGGGAATCATCTGGAGGAGCTTCCGCAGCAGAAAATCAAACATCATGCTCAAATTATGGAAGAGCCTAGTCCTACCAATAATTGAGTATTTCTCAGTACTCACAAGCAGGGCCGCTGAGAGCTGCCCCGGGCCCCGGGGAAGGATTGGTATATGGGCCCCCATGTTTACTCAGTATTTTATTATAAATGTTTTTGTGTACATAAGAAGCAAACTAATTATATGTCCAAGTCACTATTCAAAACATACAGTATGAATAAACAACTCGGAGGAAAATGACCATTTTATTTTTCGAATAAATTATATTAATTCTATCACCATACAATTTACAAATGCGGTACCAGTCCATGCAGGCAAGACAATTGTTTACTGCAAGATATTCATAATTAGGAGTGTACTTTCTTCGCCTTCTCTCTAGCAAAGTAGTAAATGATTCCGATGAAATTTAAATTACGGGCTAACTGGCTTTCAATTACAATGGTTCCCAGATCTGTCAGTCGGTCTTGGGCATTGGTGGACCGCAGATAATATTTTATCTGTTTCAGTTTGACTATGATAATCTGTATAAAAAGTATGTTCATTAATTATATTTCCTCTCTCTTATTTAATCAATTAATTTATTAATATTTTTAGATTTTATACCCCCTCTTTCCTGGACCCCTAGAGGTCCGAGCCCCGGGATTTATCCCGGCTTCCCCGCCCTCTCGGCGGCCCTGCTCACAAGCCCATTCAGAAAACGAGTAATTGCGAACATTGAAGCTATACAAAGGACTTTTACTTCTAAGATAGAAGAAACAGAAGGTGAAGACTATTGGTTTCGATTACAATCCCTGAAACTCTACTCTCTCGAAAGAAGGCAAGAGCGGTACACAATAATATACATATAGAAAATACTTGAGGGCTTTGTCCCTAACGTTAGAAATGAAATAGAAACAAACTGGAATGAGAGAAGAGGCAGATTTTATACAGTCCCAGCTGCTGTGGGACAGGGGAGCAAGAGGAGCCCAAATTATTGATAAATTCCTAAGAGGAGCGGGAGTTTATTTAGCCAATTCTTCGGGGATAAAGAAGGCGATATGGTGAGGACGAAACAAAATGAGTGTATTAATGAACGTGGTGTAGTTTACGAGATTCCATGTAATGGCTGCTCTGCCGTTTATTATGGGGAGTCAGGGCGCGGCTTACCAAAAAGACTATGAACATAGAACAGACATGCGTCTACGTCGAACATCTAACTCACTCGTCTTGCACGCAGGTAGGTACGGACACCTGCCAAACTGGCAAGAAGCTAAAATCATTCATAAAGGACTAGATAAGGGGATGAGGAAAGTTAATGACGCTGCTTCCATAACGTCAGGAAACGTGGTAAATCATAAAGAGGGATTTATGTGTTTAGCCAAATTAACGGGAAAAATTATGGTGAAGTTAGCAGAAAAGGGCGGGGCCAAGGAGTATCAACAGTAACCAGCCAATCAGGTGAAGCCACGAATGTTCGTCCAGTTGATTTGGAAAAGATCGTCTGCATTTAAATATTCTGTGTGAGCAAAGCTTTGTGCCGAAACGAAACGGAATATAACTCCATCTCTCATCTGTGTCTTTTTCTACCACCCTCAAACCGCTCATATATATATAATATATATATATATATATATATATATATGGGAATGAACTCAGAATGGTCCCCTGAGTTTTTTATGATACACACAGACAGTGCATGGAACAAGGAACTCTTCTGGGATAATTAAATCCACTATAGTCCGAATAAGTAATGGTAAATGACAAATACCATAGTTTTCTTTTTCATGATGCTAGCCCGACGTGGGCAACGGGGGAAGCTATATTTATGGGACCTCTTTGCGAGTGACCCGTTGCCCACGTCGGGCTAGCATCATGAAAAAGAAAAACTATGGTATTTGTCATTTACCATTACTTATTCGGACTATAGTGGATTTAATTATCCCAGAAGAGTTCCTTGTTCCATGCACTGTCTGTGTGTATCATATATATATATATATATATATATATATATATATATATATATATATATAACCCTTTCAATCCTGTTGGGACATATAGATCCCAAGAAAATATTTCTAAATACTGAAATTGCATTTTATGCTTGAAAAAGCAGTGGGATGGGATAAAATAGTATTTGACTAACGGCTAAGGTTTCAGCGCTGCCAAGCGTAGGATGAAACCTACTCATAATGAATTTGCTTCAATTTAGTAGGCCTCTGAATTGTTTAAACTAAACATGCTGCGCTATTTGTGCTAAAAAAACTTATGATTACCTACATATAACATTTATATCCTATGATAATATAAGGTAAGATTATTTCAACTAAACCTAGTTATATATTTCATTAGTAGGAATATTTTATAGATAGTTTTATTAGTTTTACTTAATCTGGGATAAAATGATCCCAACAGTATTTCGCGCTGGGATATTTTTATCCCAACAGTGTTTGACTCCTAAGTTTTCTTTACAGAATGAATAGACCTATAGATGAAGAAGACACTGGGAATTATCTTTTTAGCGACGATAGTGATAAGGATCCCAATTACATATAGTGATTCAGATAATAGTTCCGACAGTGAAACTAGTGTTTAATAAATACTTTGACGAGTTCATTGAAGATCGTATTTCAAATAGAAATACTCATGATACTGAAAGTAAAAGGCCTTCTGTTAGTTGTCCAGCTCAAAATAATAATGTTGAAAATGTAGAGGATAATAGGGGAAAAATAAAGGAAAGCACATCTGCACACCCTTTTTTATGGTCACCAACATTTGATGCTGAACTTCAAAGAGGAGAATCAGAAGTAGTTGTGCGTGAAGAAGGAATTATGGCCTGTCGCTGGAAAGACACAAAAGATGTAATTTTGATAAGCAACTGTCATGGAACTGATGAAGAAACTATACAGCGAACAATGAAAGACGGAACAAAAAAGGAAATCAGATGCCCAAAAGCAATTGCATTCTATCATATAACAAATACATGGGAGGAGTGGATCGTGTTGATCAGATGATCACACTGTATAAGCTAGATAGGAAAAGCTGGAAGTGGTGGCGCAAAGTTTTCTTCAGATTGGTAATGACTGCGACATACAATTCTTATGTAATTTATCGTGAGACGAAACACAAAATGATTCCATATATTGAGTTTGTTGTCAACCTTGCCGAAGAAATGATTGATCTTGGAAGATCCATCCTAAAAAGAAAAAGAAACCGCTCCATCGGAAGACCCTCAAAAATTTCAAAAAAACGTTGCATTCTGTTGGGGATCACATGCCTCTTAAAGAAAAGAGCAGGCGCCGATGCGTTAGATGTACATCGCGTAAAGTCGAGAAAAGAACGCCATATTTTTGCCGAAAATGCAACTTGCCCTTATGTATGGAGTGCTTTACTCTATACCATACTTAGTACTCATTTCAGTTTCAATAAATTAGCTTTAGTGTTTTTTTTCTTTATTCCTACCCATACTTTCTAAAATATATTTATCAGCGTGAAATACTGTCGGGACATTTTCATCCCATTTTTACCTGCAGTGAAATACTGGTGGGACATTTTTATCCCATTGTAAAAAAAGGCATTTTCCATTCATGTGAATCAATAATATTTTCTATGAAGTTATTTAAGGTCCTGATGAAGCTAAAGCAATAAGAAAAATTAATGTATGTGCATTTTGCAAAAGTAGGCTTGAAAGGGATATATATATATATAATAACAAAAGGACGTGTGTGTGTGTGTGTGTGTGTGTGTGTGTTCCAGCCATAACTCCAAAACGGAAGCAGTTACAAACATGAAACTTCACACACATATTGATTAGGTCCGAGGTTGTGCACCTGGGTGTTAATAAATTAAATAATTTAAAAAAAAAATTAAATGACGTCATTACGTACATATATATATATATATACCAAAACCTATGGTAAAATTATTGAATACCCGGTTAGGTTCATTGAATGCCCGGTTAGGTAAACTGTACGCTCTTGATATTTTTGTTAAAACGGGAATATTTTTGCTACCCGCACGAAGGGCGGGTTCTCTGCTAGTATATATATATATATATATATATATATATATATATATATATATATATATATATAGGGTGTCCCAAAATGAATATACCAAAAACAAATATTATTTGTAGTTTTATTTTTATAGGTATTGAAAAAATTAAAACATGTGATTAAAGACGTTTCGAATAATTTGTTTTTGGTTTATTCATTTTGGGACCCCTAAATATTGTATATTACAGGCTTACAGCTAGTAAAACATTTTGAAAAATCTAGACGAAACAGGAAGATTGACCACGTGCTAATAATGCAAATATGGGAAGCTATGCAGTTATCAAAGTTGTGATGAACTGGGCGGCAAGTTAGATGTGGCCTAGTAAATCGTAACTTTGGTAATTGACAGTACGAATGAATATTGAAAATGGAACAATATGAAATTAGAAACTGACATTTTTCAACTATTTAACTAAATGAAGCAATTAAAGAATTCATTGAAGTAAGTTGCTAAGTTTTACTAAGTGGACAGACAATACAAAGACTTATTAAATAAGTGACTGTGACAATTCGTGCGAGAGACTAGAAATACTCGTACGATAACCTTTTACTTGTTCAACTGTAAAAGCTTAACGTGACAAATACCAGAACCTTTAAAATCATAAGTGTGGAACTGAGAGAGAGAGAGAGAGAGAGAGAGAGAGAGAGAGAGAGAGAGAGAGAGAGAGAGAGTTACAAGGAAGGAGTTACAAGGAAAAGAAGTACCTCAAAAGGCCTTGCGGCCTATACCGAGGAGGTACCAATGGCAACGGGTGCCAGGGAAAATTTGTAAAAGTTTATTTTTCTTTCAACTATCCTAGCAGTAGTAGAAAACTGGATAGAAAAGTAGAAGGCTCTCCCCCCACCCTCCGCTCCCTCCCTGCCAGAGGCAGGTACGGAAAAAGGTTGAAGAAAATACCTTGACCCTGGAAAAGTAGCCAAGGAAATTTTACAGGAAAGTGGAGAATATATAAATAGCTCTATATTTAGCTTGCTCACAGAGACACCGAGCAAGCGAACTCCTGCAGAGTTTTCTGAGGTTTTAATCTTAAACTATGAGTGTGTTCAGTACTTTGTCTAGCCTATTTTAAACAGATTTACACTTTGACTGGAAACAACCTCTGAGGGAAGTTGGTTCCAGATATTAACTATTTATAGGAAAAGAAATTTCCGCAGACTGAGGTCCTAAATGTCTTTACACACTCAAATAGTGTGCAAGATTTCGTCTAACCTTTTCTTGAACTGATCCACAGAGGAACTGTTCACAACTTCCGAAGGTAACCTGTTCCATGTGTCACAGATCTTATACGTAACGTAATTCCCACACACACTAGTCCTAAACGTTTCAAATCCAACTTCAAACCATTGTTGCGAGTTGGGTTATCATTAAACTAAACATACTTCTAAAATCGACATCGTTGAACCCTCGTAAGAGCTTGAAAACCTCGATCAGTTGACCGCGCAGCCTCCGAGTTTCAAGCGAGAGAGAGAGAGAGAGAGAGAGAGAGAGAGAGAGAGAGAGAGAGAGAGAGAGAGAGAGAGAGTAAAATGAACATTCATAAAGACCTAGATTAATGGAAGAAACTTCGTAAATTAGGTCTGTACTCAAAACAGAAAAAATAGAGAAGGGAATGGTATTTCATAATCTGCAAATAGAAGATGATGCAAGCAGTTGTACCCGATCTTCAACGTAGTTACTAATGAAAATGAAAAGGTTTATTGGCATATGACAAATATTATTAATACAATGACAGTTCACATACTAAGGATAAAAATATATACAATTGATTAGAAATAATACTGTAATGTCGAAGTTAAGTGGGAGCTACAGACAGACGTTTTCGTACCAAGGAGTCTAATATATAAATCAAAGCGAAGAGAAGAGAAAGTAAAGAACGGAGAGGAAAGAAGCAAAGAAAGAAGGAAAAGTGGAAAGAGGAAAGAGAGCCGCCTTAAATTCAGCTCTCGCCAAAATTAATGCAAGACAAAAAAATAAAAAATAAAAAAAATCGGCAAAAATATTCTCTTTCATTTTTGAGGTATTAAAGGGGCAGACATCGTTCATTTGCAAAAATAAATAAATTATTAAACCTGTGCCACAATGAACAATTTTATGAGAAAATTAAACACCTGTGCCGCGCTACATGAACGAGGAAAAACTGCAAAGAATATGACCAGCGTTCAGGTTTACAGTATAATATTAAGACGTTATATACATACATACATACATACATACATACATACACACACACACACACACACACCCACAATATATATGTTACAGTCAAAATGTGTAATCAGCCATTTCGCGTAATGGTTGAAACTTTTAGTTATTTCGCGAAATGGCTGTTTCACTTAGTCATTTTGCGAAATGACTAAAATCTTCAGTCATTTTGCGAAATGACTAAAATCTTCAGCCATTACGCGAAGTGGCTGAAATTCCATCTTGGTTATTTCGTGAAATGGCTAAAATGACTTTTGTCACGAATTCATAGACATAACAAACATCACAATAAAATTGGAAAACTTTATTTAACTAACTAAATCTGCTAAAACATACATACATCCACAGGTCTGTTCAAATAAGTGAGAAACACTCTTCAAATACACATTTGAACACATTTGAATTTTCAATATAGAGGTTTTCAAATACTAACCAGGCCTTCAATGTTATTCCGATGTCCGCCATTGAAGGCGCGGTTAGGTCAACTGTATGCCCTTGACAGTTGGTTAGGTTAAGTTGTGTTATTTCGTTAAAACTAACGAAAATAACACAACTTAACCTAACCAATTGTCAAGGGCATACAGTTGACCTAACCGGGCAAATGATCTTGTACGAAATGACCAAGGTGGAATTTCAGCCATTTCGCGTAATGGCTGAAGATTTTAGTCATTTCGCGAAATGGCTGGTGACACACTTTGACAGTAACATATATATATATATATATATATATATATATACAGTATATATATATATATATATATATATATATATATATATATATATATATATATATATATATATATATATATATATATATATATATATATATATAAAGAGAATACAGAGAGAGAAAAAGAGTGACTGCAAAATAAAGTAACTGTAAAAATAACATCAGAAAAATATTAAATGATAAACTGCAAAGTATCAATGACATCATACAGGAGCTAATTGAGAAGCATACAGAAAAAGAAGAAGGCGACTGTATAGAAGCGATAAAGGCTAACTAAAAGTACTTCTATAATTTCGCAAAAAGAAAACCTTGTGACTATCGGTCCTTTTAAAAACGAGAACATAGCTTTATCTGATGATCTAACAGAAATATCTGAAATATAAAGAGCTCAGTACGAATCATCTTTTAGTATCCCAAAAACTGACAAACTGATACGCGATAGAAACGCGTTCTTTGAAGAACTACAACAAGGGGAAAGTATAACGGACTTCGACTTTACGACGGATATTACCCAAGCTATAGGGAAACTAAAAACACACTCAGCGGCAGGACCGGATAAACGGAATGCCACACTGATCAAAAACTGCAAGAAGGCAATCGCTGAGCCCCTATATTGGATATGGAGGCGATCACTTGACACGGGAGAAATACCGGGCATCCTGAAGAGCGCGAACATAGTCCCAATATATAAAGGAGGAGATCGATCAGAGGCCAAAAACTATAGGCCAGTGTCGCTTACATCTCATCTCACTAAAATATTTGAAAGAATAGTTAGACATAAAATCTATGACTTTTTGGAAACTCGGAAAAAATTCAATGATAACCAACATGGGTTTCGGTCAGGCAGATCATGCCTATCACAACTAATGGAATACTACAACATTATTGATGCACTTGAAAGTAATGAAAACTATGATGTAATATACACAGACTTTGCCAAAACGTCAGACAAGTGTGACCATGGCATCATAATACATAAACTGAAATATATGGGTAAAACAGAAGTCGGGAAATGGATATATAATTTCCTTAGTGAGCGGCGGCAAGTCGTTACAGTAGAAGGAGTATCTTCATCAGAATCAGAGGTCCTCAGCTCGGTACCACAAGGAACAGTATTAGCTCCACTACTCTTCATAATCATGCTAACTGACATAGATGAGGACATTACCAGAGACAGCACAGAAACATCCTTTGCAAATGACACAAAGATCTATAGAAAAATAAGAAACCCAGAAGATATAAGATCTCTACAAACCGACATGAACAGAATCTATGATACAAGTGGACGGAAGACAACAATATGAAGTTTAACACTGAGAAATTTCAGCTGTTACGGTACGGAAAAAGAGAAGACCTAAAATCCATGGAATATTATATCCCAAATGGACAGGAAATTCAGAGAAATTCTAGAGCAAACGATTTAGGGGTTGTAATGACTGATGATGCGAAATTTGAAACACAAAATAAATAGCAGTAAACCAAAGCAAAGAGAATAACGGGGAAGATATTGAGAACCTTTAAACGAAGGGATAGGAATGTAATGATTCCTTTACTGAAAACCCTGATCATACTCAAATTGGGATACTGCTCGGTCCTAACATCCCCATACATAAAAAGAAGACGTTAGACAGCTGGAAGAGATTCAGAGAAGCTTCACAGCCAAGATCTAGGGGTGCAAAGAACTAAATTACTGGGAAAGGTTACGCGAACTAAACCTATATTCACTGGAAAGGAGAAGAGAAAGATACACCATTATTTTCACTTGGAAAATAATGGAGAAACTAGTCCCTAATCTTACTCTGAACCCTTAACTCCCCAAACAATAGTGGAAATTAGAAAAGGAAGACTGTGTCGTGTTCCACCGCACATAGCCAGGTACTCCCGGCTCATCTGGTAACGTCCTGAGCCAGGCATCTAGTCTTCTCTTGAAGACTTTAACTTTGATCACTGTAACGTCTGTAACGTTTCTAAGATCCTTTTGTAGCTGGTTAAAAAGTCTTGGCACCCCCTCACAACCAAACTATTTTTCTTCAGTGTTGAAGAGGTTTTTTGTCGGGCTTTTAATTTGTGAACACTACACATTCTGTCTTTCCTATTTTTCCAGCGTTGTTTGAATAGTAATTGGGTTTAGTTTGAGGTTTGGTACCAGTTTTTCGATCATTTTCCATATGTAGATTATGGTGTACCTCTCTCTTCTTCTTTCTAGGGAGTAGATTTAGTTTACGTAGTCTTTTCCAGTAGTTTAGTTCTTTGCAGCCATCAATCTTGGCTGCAAAATGTCTCTGCGTTTCTTCTAGTTTATTAATTTCCGCAGCAAAACCCAGCTGTTCATCCTTCCACACAATAAAGAAAGTGGTTGGTAGATAAATGGGTACCCTAGGTGGCCTAGTGGTTAAGATGCTGGGCTGCTGATGGGGCGTGGTTCGGATTCCACGTTAAACTGTAGGCCTAAGGTGGAGTGAAAAGCTTGACCTTCGTCAGAATGAACAATTCGGGGGGAAGCTAACCAAAGGTTATACAATGTATAATGTGTATATATGTATATATATATATGTAGAATATGTAGGTAGGTACGTAACTGTGATTAATAGAGGTAGATTTGTGGTGTCTTGGAAAGGAAACACAAACTTATGGTGCATCTTGCTCCTGAAAAATCATGTATTCGGACTGATAATAACTAGGTGTATCTGCAATACAAGCTAACAAAAATTACGCGAAAACGGATACAGGTTTGAATATTCTTTGAACTCGGATAACACAGCATTGTTGCCTTCACTGGTGATGAATTACGTACGGAGGCCTCGTCAGTACACCGACTGCCTGTTTGCTTGGCAATGTTGCTGCCAGCTGCCCGTACCCTGAAATATACGTATAGGCAGAATGATGTTTTGTGTGAAAAATGTTAAACTTTTTATCTTACTTCCTCTTAATCATACTGTGGATTAATAACATACTATACTCGAGATACTAGAGGAGGTTTTGAACGATGGTTCTGGATCGACCTGCGGTCGACCCCTTTGAAGCATCTCACCTAATTTGCGGGATTTGGTGGAGAAGGGAATTTCTTTCCGATCTCCTCTTGCCCTCGTAGCCAGCCAGACATGCCTGATCAGGGACTTTATAATATATATATATATATATATATATATATATATATATATATTGTAAAGAACGACGCTTGTATAGAAGAACATTCCGCGCAAGATGAGGAGGGAGAACGAACAAATGAAAAAATGAGGTAACCACCCGGGAATCGAACCCGGGATCTTCCGATTGCCGGTCAGATATGATAACCACTACACCATGGTCCTCACTCGATCAGAAGTCGTAATTCTCCTACATCTGCGCGTATGTAGGAGAATTACGACTTCTGATCGAGTGAGGACCATGGTGTAGTGGTTATCATATCTGACCGGCAATCGGAAGATCCCGGGTTCGATTCCCGGGTGGTTACCTCATTTTTTCATTTGTTCGTTCTCCTTCCTCATCTTGCGCGGAATGTTCTTCTATACAAGCGTCTTCTTTACGTTAATTATACTGCGTGTTCTTTGTAGTTGAAATGTGTATATATATATATATATATATATATATATATATATATATAACTTAACTTCGACATTACAGTATTATTTCTAATCAATTGTATATATTTCTATCCTTAGTATATGAACTGTCAATGTATTAATAATATTTGTCATATGGACTATAGTCTGCCAATAAACCTTTTCATTTTCATAAGCCCTGCATTCTAGAGTAGAGTGACAGTTCTCATGAAAATAAATGTGATTTCTGCCGGAAGCGTTGACGCAAGAAAAAATCAATAAAACGTTTATTAGAGTGCAAGGCCTACAGACCTACAGCCTCGGGACTCCGATAAGAACATTTTCGCCGGAAAAGATTATATTTCGACAAAAGAAACATTACTTCACGTCTGCTTCACATAAACTGCACAAAGAAACCAAAAATATTTGCAATTACAAACCGTTCATTTATACAGGCCTACATACTGTTTTAATGTTTGAAGTGATATATATATATATATATATATATATATATATATATAAACGACTGAAAATACGAAACATTTATGAAGCAATACAAAAACGAGTGAAATAATGTAAAACAATAAATAGAATTTAAGGTTAATATTAGATCTTCATGGTTATGATCTCGCGTTTTGTCTCCATTGTTCTTGCGGTTTTTTTTTATAATCTCATTTAAATTCGGTGCAATGCCGCATGCTTTGGTCCTCTTACTTCTCAAATAAAGTTCCCAACAATTCTCATTTAAAGAGTTCAAATCCTTCTGCTGTTTCTTGAATTTGAACACGACGAGTTTCATGCACTTCGCATACTTAATTAGTTTCTATTCAACCTACAAAGCATGTACTTAAAGATAATATATTTAATATATATATGATACACACAGACCCACAAGGAAAAGGAAAAATTATACCAAGGCCTTTCGTGTATTCAGAAGTACACCTCGTCAGTACACCCTGACGAGGTGTACTTCTGAATACACGAAAGACCTTGGTATAATTTTTTCTTTTCCTTGTGAGTTTACATCATTCATTCATTTTACGTGTTTAATTGTGAAATTCATCCCATATATATATATATGTATGTATTAGTGATAGATCGAATAACCGCAACCGCAACCGCACTACAACCGCACAAAAATTCACAACCGCAACCGCAACCGCAACCGCCGTTCCATAAGTGCGGTTGCGGTTGTAAAAGCTTAGTTAATTTTAATTTTAGGTTAATTAGAAATATTTCTTTTTTTTAAAAGAAAATGATGGGTCTCCTTATGCGTGCTTAAACGTGACGTCATACGGCTGCCGTAGTAAAATTGGTTTAAACTGCGCTCTAAGTATTACTCTGTGAGCTCCATGAAGTAACATTTATTTTTATTTAATTTTCTTCAAACTAAAATCGCCTTTAGTACAATAGTCAATAAAGCTTATTCCTGCTCGACGGACCTCTCGGGTTCGTGTAACTTGGTCAATGGCCTTGGTTGGCCAAAGGGGTGGTTTCTCGAACATGACTCCCCCCAAAAGGGGGTAAAGAAGTGGTCTGTGTATTGCAAAACTTGTGTTCAACATAAGGTATTTACTAAATAAATACTATTTAGTATATATTATGTACCAAGTGTGGCTAAATCGCACTATAGTGGCTAAATCCAGTTAATAATTACGCATTTTTCCTAGTATATGATAACCGCAACCGCAACCGCGGTTGGAAAAAATTCGACAACCGCAAACACAACCGCAACCGCGGTTGTGAAAAACCGACCACTCGATCCATCACTAGTATGTGTATTATATATATATATATATATATATATATATATATAAATTATTTCACGAAAGTAACACGTGAAAAATATTTATGATGAATAAAACCACGAAGGAAAGGAAACAGAGTGGTGCTCAAGCGCTTTCGTCTAATGACATCCTCAGGAACACTGAAGTAAATAAAGAGTTCAAGACTATATATAGGTTACAAAAAAAAATATATATATATATATAATAACTATAGAAATAAAAATTGTGGGAGGAGCATACAAATTTGTAAGGAAAACTACCAATTTTAGCACTTTGCCCGAATTCAACACAAGATCAAATGGATTGTTTACAACCAATTTTATAGATAATGCCTGAATGATATATAGGTCACAAAAAAAAATAAATAAAAATAAATTGAAAAATGGAAATTGTAAGAAGAGCATACAAATTTATAAGGGAAAATTACCAAAGTTTTTGCACACTGCCCTTCTTGTCTAAATCCGTTCTGAACGAATTCAAAACAACGGGATCGAGTTGAAAAAGACCTTTGCTCATGTTAAAGTTATTTGTAAGTTAGGTAATAGCAGACTCAAGAATATTTCTATTAACAATGTTGCTAGAGTGAAACAAATCTGAAGCATTATTCCAATCAATACAATGGGATAACTCTGACAAATGGACAAAAAGGGCACTGGACGACTGTCCTGTTCTAACGGAATATTGATGCTGTTTTACACGCGTGTGCAAATCCTTTCCCGTCTGACCAATGTAAAAGGAATCACATCGTTTACAACCAATTTTATAGATAATGCCTGAATTATTGGTAGGGCTATTTTTTACTATGATATTTTTCACAATATTGTTATATGAAAATACTACATTAATATTCAAAAGTTTAAGTACATTAGCAATGCCTAAAAAGCCCGGGAAAAATGGAAGTAGTAAAATATTCTTTGACAAAGTGCGAGTGTTATTATTCACACGATAGAAAGTTCGTTTTGCCTTGTTAAGACAAGATTAAATAAACGCACGTGGGTAGCACAGATCACTTCCAATACCGTTGATTTTTTCCAATTCGGCATCGATGTATTCCGGACTGGCGATCCTAAGAGCGCGGAGAAACATTGAAGAAAATATGGCCTTCTTAATGGGGGTATCATGTCCAGAGTAAAAGTGTACGTAGGACAAATTGTTTTTTTTTTTCCGATAGATACTAAACTTAAAACCTGGGCTTTCCCTATGTACACGCACATCCAAAAACGGGAAGAACCCGCAGAATGACGTCATCAAATCATTCAATAGTGGCTTCAAACGCATTCTCAAAGATTATAAGGACTTAATTCGCTTTTCATGTCCCCTTCACCTTCTCTTCCCTACCTTTACGGTCTTATTAAAACCCACAAACCTGGCAACCCTATGCGCCCTATTATTAGCTCGGTGGGCTCTATTACCTATAAACTCTCCAAATGGCTTGTCAAAGTCTTGTCCACCATTCTCGGGACTATTTCTAATTCACATGTAAAAAATTCCATGGATCTTACTGAAAAATTGAATAATGTACGCACTGAAACCAACGATAGATTGATCAGTTTTGACGTTTATTCATTGTTTACAAAAGTGCCGATTGACGATATGCTTGACTTTCTCTCCCGAGAATTACATAAGTACGACCTGCCATTACCTGCACACATCGGTTTGGAACTTATTAAGCTTTGGATCAAAGACTGTAAATTCATTTTCAATAGCGAGTATTATCAAGTTTTTGGGATGGCCATGGACAACCCCTTGTCGCCCCTCCTCTCCAATATTTATATGGAGTTTTTCGAAATTACTTACATTCCGAGAATCCTGGAGGTTGGCATCCCATGGTTGCGGTACGTCGACGATATTTTGTGTATTTCGCCCATGAATCGTGAGCTGGATGACTTCCTCCTTCAGTTAAATGATCAAGTCCCCACCATTAAGTTTACTTTAGAAGTGGAACAAGACAACTCAATCCCGTTTTTGGATGCGCGTGTACATAGGGAAAGCCCAGGTTTTAAATTTAGTATCTATCGGAAAAAACAAAATTTGTCCTACGTACACTTTTACTCTGGACATGACACCCGCATTAAGAAGGCCATATTTTCTTCAATGTTTCTCCGCGCTCTTAGGATCACCAGTCCGGAATACATCGATGCCGAATTGGAAAAAATCAATGGTATTGGAAGTGATCTGTGCTACCCACGTGCGTTTATGGAAACTTGTCTTAACAAGGCAAAACGAACTTTCTATCGCGTGAATAATAACAATCGCACTTTCTCAAAGAATATTTTAGTACTTCCACTTTTCCCGGGCTTTTTAGGCATTGCTAATGTACTTAAACTTTTGAATATTAATGTAGTATTTTCATTCATATAACAATATTGTGAAAAATATCATAGTAAAATATAGCCCTACCAATAATTCAGGCATTATCTATAAAATTGGTTGTAAACAATGTGATTCCTTTTACATTGGTCAGACGGGAAAGGATTTGCACACGCATGTAAAACAGCATCACTATTCCGTTAGAACGGGACAGTCGTCCAGTGCCTTTTTTGTCCATTTGTCAGAGTTATCCCATTGTATTGATTGGAATAATGCTTCAGTTTTGTTTCACTCTACAACATTGTTAATAGAAATATTCTTGAGTCTGCTATTATCCAACTTACAAATAACTTTACCATGAGCAAAGGTCTTTTTCAACTCGATCCCGTTGTTTTGAATTCGTTCAGAACGGATTTAGACAAGAAGGGCAGTGTGCTAAAACTTTGGTAATTTTCCCTTATAAATTTGTATGCTCCTTTTACAATTTTTATTTTTCAATTTATTTATTTATTTTTTTTTTTGTGACCTATATATCATTCAGGCATTATTTATAAAATTGATTGTAAACAATCCATTTGATCTTGTGTTGAATTCGGGCAAAGTGCTAAAATTGGTAGTTTTCCTTACAAATTTGTATGCTCCTCCCACAATTTTTATTTCTATATTTATTATATATATATATATATATATATATATATATATATATAGGGGAAGGTGGGGTAAGACGGACCCATGGGGTGAGATGGAATCCCCCTCTCTAAACCCAAGCAGGAAGGGCGAGGTTCAGCTATTGGTTGCTAGATGTCCTTCACGTCACCAAACAAAAGCATGACACAAAAGAAAAAAGCAAAGCAAGCGAAAGCTGGGCCATCCTGGGCTCATGACAGTGACAGTGAGGATGGAGATTCAACCAAGTGCTTGTATTGCAATGACACGTTTGGTAATTCTGTGCGAGGGGAAGGGTGGGTTTGTTGCGCCATTTGCAAGAGATGGGCACATGAGGAATGTGCAGGGGTAGAGGATGATGAGGAAGAGGTTTTTGTGTGTGAGTTGTGCCAGTAAGGATGAACCCCTGGGGTCCATCTTACCCCGTGATTCGTTTTTGGTACAATAAAATATTGATTTGGTAAAATCTCGTGTTTCAGTCTTTTCCTCTAAAAACCGTGACCAGGGTGTGGACTTTAAATATAACACCCCAAAGCACCACCACAACCCCTAAAAACCCCCAAAATTATATAAATGTGGTTTCTAGACTCATTTTTGTGTTAAGTAGTCCGTCTTACCCCACCTTCCCCTATATATATATATATATATATTTTTTTTTGTAACCTATATATAGTCTTGAACTCTATTTACTTCAGTGTTCCTGAGGATGTCATTAGACGAAAGCGCTTGAGCACCACTCTGTGTTTCCTTTCCTTCGTGGTTTTATTCATATATATATATATATATATATATATATATATATATATATATATATATATATATATATATATATATATATAATTTGTCCACCCTATCTTCTGGATAGTTGCACACATGATAGAGTATTCTAGAAGTTGACAGTTTATGGGTTTACAATGATGGTCTTTTGCAACCTGTGTGTTTGCATCGCTGACAGATTGAAGACGTCGTTCGCTATTTACCTGCACCGTGTTGTGGCTCACTCAGAATGTGGCCGAAGTAAGAGACGGATTGCTAAGGATATAAGCATTTCAAGAACATATATTGCCAATATACAGTATTTCAAAATTTGAGCATAAAGTAATTTATGTGAAAGAGCGACTAGAAAGACCTTCAGTAATGATACCGAGAAAGGAGGTGACTTTGCTCGTCATGTCTAAAATAATTGTCAGCATTCTGTTGTTGGCATTGTCTACGCAAGTGAAACTAGCCAGAATACAGTCCGTTGACATGTCCACCATTTTTACCACGTAGAAAATTCTTCTTTTCAGAAAAGCATAAACGTTGTCAAAAAGAGTAATCACTAGAAATGGCAAGTAAGAAATTTGACCTTTCAGAGGTCAACAATTCACATCTAAAGACCGAATGTGGATATGCAAAAGTACGTATGAATTCATCCTTCTTTGTTGTATATATTTTCTTCAGACCAATGTAAAATATCGTTGATAAGTACATTATGGTTCGGGCTGTAATTTGGTACGACAGTAAACCAGATTTGATGTTCGAAGAAGGATGTTTAAATGAGAACATTGCAGAACAATTTATGTCACTATAGCAGCAAGGCACCTTTAATCCTGATCAGTATATTTCCCAGGAAGCTGAATCTCCGTTCAGTATGTCTGTTGTGGCTACACAATGGGAAGAAAAACGGGCATTAAATTTCTCGGGGCACCTCAAGGTATTGATATGAATCCTCACGAGCACCTCGTGAGCCACTCATCGTAAACTGAAGACGTGTCAAGCACGCCCCTCGAATGTTAAGCAGCTGAAGGAATGTACTCAAAGTGCTGTTCGAAACGTTGTAGATTTTATGCCACACATGATTAGACTAACAATTACGACTAACAAAACTAACTAACAAAACGACTAACAATTGAGGCACTTGCTAATACAAAGGGTGGCTGGTGCCACCAGATGCTCAGAGAAAGTTTTCCCCTTTTCTACATACTAAATACATATATTTTCCTTCCCTTATCGAATTTTTTATACTAACTTTTCTAAGGGTGATAAAATTACTTTCATATATACAGTATATATATATATATATATATATATATATATATATATATATATATATATATATATATATATATATATATATAAAATTTAGTGGTGGACCGGATGTCAGTTTTTCAACATCTGCGGATGCGGATCTTTAATTTCAATATCCGCGGATGCGGATGCGGATATTTAGTTAATCTATCAATATAATATAGAATTATGAATATATGACAATTTTTCAAATTTCGTGATATTACTATTATGGCAGGCAATGCATAAGAATTAATATTAATATTTTCATTATGATAAAAATAATAACGTTCTCAAAAGTTTCAGCCACAGAAAATTGAATGAAACAAGTTTCATTCAGCTTCGTTTTTCTGTATCCACCCGAAGAGGATGCCAGTGGGCATCGAAACTGTTGTGGAAATAAACTCTGTCTATTAGAGTGGGATTTTATCATCATATTGTGACTTTCACGTAAAAAAAAGTGAAGTTTTTTGCATTTAAGTTTCATTCAATTTTGTGTGTTACCAGGTATTTATATTTTCAGGTTTATATATTCGTTTGTTCATTAATAACAATGGTCAACAAAGATTTTTCATCAGAGTAAAATTTGTGGTGGCTGGATAGCATTTTTCACGCTGATTCCAAAACTGCATTCCGATTTTTTCTAGCACGTATAGTTTTCAAGATGAAGGCATATATATAACTACACAGATTTAACCATTTTAAATAAGCAAAATACTAATATTTCAACATTTGATTGTGTTTATTTTATTGTGTTTTTTTAGTTTATTCATCTTATTTATTTCAATTATCTTAATTATACATCTTATGTATTTCAGGTGTGAGCTTTTACGTCTAGCAGCATTGTGATTCAGGCAACAACGCCGTGCTTTGTGTGTCAAAAGATCAGTCCAGTCCAAGAACTTGTTGTGTCAAGTTGGTGTACATTTTTTTTTGAATTTATAGTTTGCTCAGGTCAGTCAACATGCCTCGACAATGTAAGAATGACCCCGACAAGTTCTGTTTCGTATGCGGCCAGTTGACAACTAAAACACAGCGACGAAGTATTACAACCGACATTAAGAAAATATACAAGCTATACTTTGGTTGCCATCTAGGTGACCAAGATAAACCATGGGCGCCACATCAAATCTGTTCTGGCTGTTCAAATGGATTACGTGATTGGCTTAACAAAAAGAAAGCTTCAATGCCATTTGCCATACCCATGATATGGAGGGAGCCGAGAGATCATCATGAAGACTGTTATTTTTGTAGTGTGAACTTAATGGGGTTTTCTGCCAAGAACAAACACCAGATTGTATATCCAAACTTGGATTCAGCACGTAGACCAGTAAAACATGATGAAACATTGCCCATTCCAATTCCCCCAAGTGATAGGCTAGATTCTATCATAGATGACATGGAAAGTGATGAAGGTGCAACTGGCGTTTCCGGACCATCTACAGAACCAGAGTACACTTTTGAAGGTAGACATTTAGAGCCTAAAAAGTTAACCCAAGGACAGTTGAATGATCTTGTTAGAGACTTATCGCTGTCTAAAGAGAAATCAGAGCTTCTCGCCTCAAGACTAAAGGAGAACAATTTACTTGAGAACAATGTTCGTATTAGTTACTACCGAAAGCGGAATTTTGAATTAACAGCATTCTTTCAGTAGACGGTCCTCTCTGTTATTGCCATGACATCAATGGACTATTTACAGCCATATCTCAGACGTATGTGGCATCTGAGTGGCGCCTCTTTATTGATTCGTCGCAAAGAAGCCTGAAAGCAGTTCTTTTGCATAATGGTAATATAATGCCATCCATCCCCATTGCCCATTCCGTCCATCTAAAAGAGACATATGACAATATGGATATACTACTTAAGGCAATCAAATACGACAGTCATCAATGGAATGTTTGTGGATATCTAAAAGTTATAGGAATGCTTATGGGTATGCAGTCAGGATTCACAAAATTTTGTTGTTTCCTTTGCCTGTGGGACAGTCGCGCCACTATAGAACATTACACCAAAAGTAACTGGCCACTTAGGTATACATATGTCCCAGGGATAAGCAATGTCTAGTCTGTCCCTTTAGTGGATCCCCAAAAGATCTATCTGCCACCTCTTCACATTAAACTTGGTTTAATGAAGAATTTTGTTAAAGCAATGGGTAAAGTCAATTCTGAAGGGTTCCAATACCTTTCAAGGAAATTTCCGAAGGTTACTGCAGCAAAATTGAAGGAAGGAATTTTTGTTGGGCCACAAATAAGGGAGGTTTTGAATGACACTGAATTTGAAAAAGTCCTAAGTCCGCTGGAATTGAAGGCTTGGCTGGCGTTCAAATGGATATGTGAAAACTTTCTTGGAAGCAACAAGTCACCTGCGTATAAGGATGGAGTCAAGAACCTCCTTGATGCCTTCAAAGAAATGGGAGTGTCGAATGTCGTTAAAAATTCACTTCCTGCATTCCCACTTAGATTTCTTTCCTGAAAACCTTGGTGCAGTGAGTGACGAGCAAGGAGAGCGCTTCCATCAAGATATTCAGATGATGGAGAAGCGCTACCAAGGATATTGGAATGAAAGCATGATGGCGGACCATTGTTGGATGCTGTATCGTGACAATCCAGGCGAAATTTACAAAAGGAAATCACACTCACAGCGCTTTTAATAAAATAATGTATATACAGTATTCTTTATTTATAAGTACATTGAATAAGGTATATGCTGTATTTGTTGTTTAGCATTCCTAAGTGTGATCTATACATCCATAAATTTTCTTATAGCAATATCAAAAACTTAAAAATATCAAAACCAGTGTATCTGTATAACTATACGTGCTAGAAACAAAATAAAACCAGATTCGGAATCAGCGCGAAAAATGCATTAAGAAAAGTGTGATCATGTTTGTGATGAGAAAAAAAAGTTTCATTTTGTTGGCCAGTGTAATTAATACTTTACATGAAATGTGCATGACTGGGCCTTATAAGCTACTTTATAAGCTAATTTAATTGTAAATTGCATAATTTATTAGAGGTAATATCCGCATAACATCCGCAGTCAGAAGTGCGGATACGGATGTTAAAAATGATGCGGATATCCGGTCCACCACTAATATATATATATATAGACCCAAGTGATTTTTGTGGTGGAAAGCTCAGTCGAATAAGGAAAAAGAAGACTCGTCCGTACGCAAACATTTAATATTCAACCTTTCGACATTTTCTAATATCATCTTCAATGCTAAAAGCAGAAATATATAGAATTAAAAACCAAATATGAAGTTAAAACAATTTAAAATATTGACAAATCACAAACGCTACAAACTAAAAATTAAAGCAGTTATGAAATTATAATATAAAGTTAAGTAATACAACTAAAAACAATAAATATTGTAAATGAAACCCATAAAAAGGGCTTACCTTTGCAAAAATAAACAGTAAATGTAAATAGTTAGCATTATTTATTTATACTGTCTATCTTCGCAGAGGCAAGCCCCTTTTACGGGTTTCATTTACAATATTTATTGTTTTAATTGTATTACTTAACTTTATAATATCATTTCATCACTATTTTAATTTTTAGTTTGCAGCGTTTGTGATTTGTCAATATTTTAAATTGTTTTTATATCATATTTGGTTTATAAATACATATTTCTGGTTTTACCACTGAAGATAACATTAGAAAATGAGCATAGCTGGAATAGTCTTTTTTGTTTACTTATTATTATATATATATATATATATATATATATATATATATATATATATATATATATATATATATATATATATATATATATATATATTGTAGAAGTGGCACAAAATTAAAAAATTCTCAAGCATTTCCAGAGATGCTGAAAATTTCATAACGAAGGATGTTATGAAGTAAATATTTTCAAAAAGTTTAATAACGTTTTTTTAAAATTTTTCATTAAATTTAGACGCAATTATCATACCCGATATAAACACACTGTTTAACATTAATTAAAACTGCATAAAATAAACTGTAATCGGTACATTTTAAGTGAATGTTTAATAATCTTATTGAGGTTAAGTATGATGGGCTGTTAAATTCATGTATAAATAAGGAAGAAAGAATTTTGCATGACTGAAAATGGAAATAACCTCACTTGGAATGAAACGCGTGTCTCGATATTTTTTATCACGTACAAAATTGTTGTATTCTTCATTTCACGTGAAAGCGTCGCGACGTCGTCATTGTAAATAATGAAATGCTTTAAAACTGCAACCAAAAGACTCGGTGAATCAGGCCATTTGGTATACGTATACTTTAGCGTCAGAAATTATTTGTACATTTTAGCGTTGGAAATTATAACTTTTATTATAATTATTATTATTATTATTATAATTATAATTATTATTATTAAAAGTATTAAAACGATATTACAACTGATAAAGGTCATTAATGGATATAATCCAATGCGCAAACAAGTTAGTTTTATATTTATTTCTCCATAAGAGTTCGTGAATATAGCTGGGAAATAAGACGCGTGATGTACCATGTTGACGACGTAGCTGCTTCTTTGCCCGGTTAGGTCAACTGTACACCCTTGACGATTGGTTAGGTTAAGTCGTGATATTTTCGTTAGTTTAAACGAAAATATCACGACTTAACCTAACCAATCGTCAAGGGCGTACAGTTGACCTAACCGGGCAAAGAAGAAGCAACGTCGTCAACATGACGCATTATGTATCAGTTGTAATATCGTTTTAATACTTTTAATAAAGTTATATTGAGGCTTACATATTTTTTGTTGATATTAAACGTATAAATAATTTCCGACGCTAAAGTATACGTATACCATGCCATTTAATTAACACGAAATCTTGGTGATTTTTTATTACTTAGGTGCTTTTAATTTCGTTACTGAATGAGGATATATATATATATATATATATATATATATATATATATATATATAATATCCGTTAGTGATTTGGGCTTGGTAAACCACAAATTATACACGGTGGGTCACAAAAATTTAACACCTTGAAATGCTAATAAAAGTCGTACATGTACGTACTGTAAGCTTGTATTGTAAACTTTACTTGATGGATAAAATTCAAACATTTTAACCTTACAATTACCACCAGAAGAGTGTCACGTAAAACAATTTAAATTACTCGTGTAACTGTGTACTTTAGATGAGGAATTGTCCTCGGTTTCTCACGAAAGACGTTTTCTTTGACTACAGCCCATTTTCATTCTTCAACCACTACACTAAAATCTGAAATGTGTGTGCTGTGGTACGGTTTTGTCGGACACGGCGCTAGAATAATATTTTGAGCAATGGTAACTCAACAAAACTAACAAGTTTATTCTCCAAACCGGCAGCACATTATTTTGGGTGAAGAGTGGTATAATATGTGTACTTCCATGGAATGTGCAATAAACAAAAATGTTGGTTGTGTGGAGTGAATAAGTCTGAACATATCACACATTTCAGGAACAAAGTTTCCCACCTCCAATGGCTGAAACTTAAAACACAAATGAGCAATTATTACATACAGTATGAGTAAAACACTATTATCAATATACACATTAGGTGAAACGACTAACTGACTGCGTTCTCGTTTTGCCAACAAATAGCTCTTTAACGCGACTACACTAATGTACGACGGATGATGGGGGATTTAATGATGGGGGATTTTTATAATCCATTTGATCTTGTGCTAAAAAATCGATATTTTTTCTTACAAATCTGTACGCCTCACGGGTAATCCTTTAAGGTTTTAATTTTTTATTTTTTATTTTTACTTCTCTGTTTATTGTATATATATGTATGTATGTATTATATATATATATATATATATATATATATATATATATATATATGTGTGTGTGTGTGTGTGTGTGTGTGTGTGTATGTTATTTATTTTTTCTTTTTTTTTTCTTCTGTAACCTATATATAGGCTTAACCTTTTTATGTACTTCAGTGTTCCTGAGGATGTCATTAGACGAAAGCGCTTGAGCACCATTTTGTGTTTCCTTTCCTTCGTGGTTTTATTCATCATATATATATATATATATATATATACAGGGCGTCCCAAAAAAATGTATACACACTTTAAATACTTATAAAGGCAGTGTTTATTAAAATACATTTCATTTTCAAAATGTAATAGAATCTACAGACATTATTTAATTGTTTTGTCAACGCCTGTTTTCAAACTGACGTCCGTTCTGGTCCAGGCACTGCTGATAACGCGAAGCAATGGAATCGCAAACATCACGAAACATTTCGTTTGGTATTTGTGTGCATTCTCGTTCAATGGCTGCTCTCAATTCAGCGACTGTTGAAGGTTTTATAGCGTAGACTTTGTATTTTAAGTATCCCCATAAAAAAAGTCTAGTGGTGTGAGGTCTGGTGAACGCGGAGGGTATTCTACGAAACCCCTTCGTCCAATCCACATCCACATCGTGCCAAGTACCACTCGCAATACTCCACTCTTCGGTCCGGATCATCTTCATTAATAGCATGGACTAATCTTGGAATGTAACTTTTCCATTGACAGCGCTTCAAAATGCGTTGGACAGACGATTCTGAAATTCCTACCTCACGACTCGCTTGCCGCACAGATTTTCTTGGATTTTGGTGATACGTTTCCAGTACTCTTTCTTGCTTTGTGGGGCTTGTCGATGTCCGTGGTCTTCCGGAACGCTTCTTGTGGACATTCTGAACAGTTCCATCGGCTTCAAACTTATCTCTAATTCGAGTGATGGTAAGTCGCGTTGGTGGATCTGTTTGAAACTCCCTCCTAAACTGTCTTTGCACTTCAACTGCGTTTTCACACTTCCAGTAGCATTTTAGAATGAATTTCCTTTGTTCAAAGCTTAGTCTGACTGCCATTATTAATTCTAATGGGTTTAACTTGGAAAGAAAGAAACATCAATTGAGCTATCAGCTGTTAAAGTGTGTATACATTTTTTTGGGACGCCCTGTGTGTGTATATATATATATATATATATATATATATATATATATATATATATATATATATCATGCGGGTTGCTTCTACAGAGCTTCAATTTAATATTTAGGAGAAATCCAATGACAAGGAGAAATGTAAATGCCATGAAAAGTCTTCTTTAATGCAACGTTTCGAGCAATACGCTCATCTTCAGGCTGTTTAATAACAATGTGAAATTAAAATCAATATTGAATGAAAAACAAAACAGAAAATTTCTATAACCTATTCATGAAGACAAATTTTAAAGAATAGGGAAATACAGAAATACATAATATAGAAATAAAATATACATACGAGTATATATGCGCTTCCAAATCACCACCTTACAACAAGACGCCTCAATCAACCGTCATATACAGTTCAATACATTGTAAATTACTTCTCAAAAGTCTTTGAAGCAATTTGAACTCTTTAATTGTCCTTTTATTAAAGAGTTCTATGAAAAATATTTAATAATTTTTATTGGTGAATGTCGGAGCTTCATCTGCAAAAACTCTTATGTAAATAAATTAGTTTATAAATCATGGATGAATTGGATTATAGTCTTGGTCAGGAAACAGAAAAAACTTTGGACAGATAAAGAAAAGGAAATCTTTAACAATTTGTAAAAGAAGAGAAATAACATTCAAGGCATGTTTAATTAAATGAAACTGTTTCGTTATTTTACCTTTGGTTTCGTGTGATTCGCGGGATAATTCTTTATTTTAAGTGAAACATATCGCTGTTACACGAATTAGTGATCAATATGAAGTTGCTTCACAACAAACTCGATCTGTGCAATATCAACATACGTAAGGTTGATCTTTTTTTTTATGCAGGAAGGAAGAGCCGAAGGCGAATGCCCGCCAATATGCTCTCCCTCCCACATATAAGAAGAAGAAGCAGAGACCAAAATCAAGGTCCAGGGTTTTCGAGGTGTCTGGACTCTCTACGTTTGAAAGAGTGCAAGTCAGACAGGGGGAAAGGTGAGTTGATTGTAAAGAGAGAGTGTGGCAACATTGCGGCGAAGAGAAAGGGACTGAAAACAGTCAGTAAGAGGTGGGGAACTGATGAGACGAAAAGACCTTGATTACACCGGGACAAGTAGAGCTGTGTGGGTTGAACCACCCCAAACAGGGACGAACAAGACCACTGTACAGAGACAGCAACTGAGTCGGGGTGGAGAAATTACGGATCCAGTACAGTACACCTAACCCCTTAGAAGCTGTTTTAGAAAGAGAGTACATGTGATCTTTCCAGGAAAGATCACGAGAAAAGGAAACGCCAAAAATGTTGAAAGAAGAGGAAGGATTGAGTTGTGTGTTGTTGAAGGAAAGGGAATATTTGTGTGGAAGATTGTGATGAGTAGAAAGATGAAGGAACTGAGTTTTTGAGGTATTGAAAGCCACAAGGTTTTCTCAACCCCAATCAGAGATAGTGGAAAGACTAGAGGTCAGGTACACCATACCCATCTCACGCGAATCATGGAGTGACTGTTGAGAGGGACGCTTTGGGAAGCGGATGGAGAAGTGGAGAGTGGAGTCTCGGCAGAAGAGTGAATAGGACAGGAAGTGCGACTTTAAACACCATTGATAAATAAAAAGAAGAGAGTGGATGACAGGACAAAACCCTGAGGAATACAACTATTAACAGCTTTAGGAAAAGAACAGTGGCCATCTATAACTGCAGCTATAGATCGGACAGAAAGGAAATCAGAGATGAAGGCACAGATGGAAGGGTAGAAAACGAAGGAGGGCAGTTAGGAGATTAAAGATTTGTGCCAAGCTCTATCAAAAGCTTTAAATATGTCTAGCGCAATAGAGAAAGTTTCACCGAAATCCCGAAAGGAGAATAACCAATAATAAGAGAGATATGCAAGAATATCGCCAGTAGAGCGTCCCTTGTGGAACCCATACTGACGATCTGAAAGAAGATTGTGAGAAGGTGTGTGTTTAAGAATCTTCCTATTAAGGATGGATTAAAAAACTTTAGAAAGGCAAGAAATCAAAGCAATTGGATGATCGTTGGAATGTTGAGAGTGGTTACCTTTCTTCTGGACCCGCTGAATGAAAGCGAGCTTCCAGCAAAAAGGAAAAGTACCAGATGGAAGACAAAGATGAAAGAATTTGCCTAGGTAGGGTGTCAGTACAGAAGCACAGTTCTTGAAAACAACAGGAGGGACACCATCAAGACTGTACACCTTTCTAGAGGTGAGCCCAGATAGGGAAGAAAAAACATCTTTAGAAAACACTCTAATTTCAGACATAATAAATCAGAGGAAGGATGAGATGGAGAAACATTGCCGGAAATATCCATGGTTGAGCTGGAAGCGAAAGTTTGCCGAAGAGTTCAGCTTTATCAGGAGAAGAGACGGAAGCTGAGCCGTCAGAATTGAGAAAAGATAGGAAAGAAGAATAAGTAAAGTTGTTGGAGAATTTCCTGGCTTGGTGCCAGAAAGAGCGAGAAGAATTAGAATTAGATAAGTTTTCACATTTTTGTCGGATGAAAGAATTTTTGATGAGTCGAAAAACAGATTTTGTACGATTCCGTGCTGAAATATAAAATGAGTGAGAGTCAGGAGTTGGATGGCGAGTGTGCCTTCTGAAAGCCTCCTCTCTGTTGCGGATAGCATTATAACGAGCAAAGTTAAACAAAGGGTGTTTTGCATTAGTAGTAGGAGTAAAATGCGAAATGCACGACTCCATGTCCGAGAGAATCACCTGCATGATGCGCTCAGCGCACCAGAAGCGGCCCCGGCCACGGAAGCAGTAATCATTCTATGGGAAATCAAAAAAGTATTGCCTAAAGGCTTCCCAATCAGCGGCGCCAAAGTACCAAAGGCGGCGTCTCCTTGGAGGACCCAAAAGCCGAAGTGGAATGATAGGACAGGAAACAGATGCAAGATTGTTGTCGGAGGAGCCCAATGGAGAAAAAAGTTTGACAGAGTAAGAAGAAGGATGAGTGGTGAGAAATAAATCCAGTGTGTTGGGTCCATCTCCAAGGTGATCGGGGATACGAGTACCGTGCTCTAGGTCATTCAGGATAGAGAAGTTAGAAGCTAGTTCACCAGGGATGTTAGTGAAATGGGAGGAAAGCGAAAGGTGGTGGTGAACATTGAAATGTCCTAAAAATGGAGATTTCAGGAAAGGGAGAGTGGGATATAATGTATTCCACTTTGGAAGTGAGGTAGTCAAATAATTTTGGGTAGTCAGTAGAATTTGGAGAAAGGTAAACAGCGCAGATGTATTTAGTTTGAGAGTGGCATGTAGGCTGTAGCCAGAGGGTGTAGAATTCGGAGAATTCAAGTTCGGGGATACGAGAGCAAATTTGGAATGTCGAAACTAAAAAGTTAGTTTAAATTCGGTCAGGTTAGGTTAAGTTGGGTTAGGATAAGTTACATTACGCCCAGTTACGTTACGCTAGGCTAGGTTAGGTTAGTCATTTTCATTGAAAATCTGAAATGTATATTTGAAATCTGAAATCTACGTACTTGTATAAAGTCGAACGTCGACATTATGAAATTCGATTTTGTTCATGTTAACTCACTTAAGACTGACTGGTCGCTGATATTTGACAAATCATAAGCCCATCGTTTGTTTATATCGGTAAATATCACAAGGAGACGCATTTTTTCCTATTTTTATGGGGTTGTTTGACTCTTTCCTCAATCCTAAGGTCATATGATACATGGGCCTACAGCTTTTACTACGGGTTGCTACATAATCCCCCATTCAACTATACTACCCAGACCCAATGTCGCTTGAGAAGCGGTGTTACGACTTCGGCCATGAAGTAGCCCTGACTAGCAAGGAAGGAATTTTACTCGTAGACAATTAAGTAATGTTAAAGACTGCATACGTATGTTGTTTTATAGGAGTTACCGAGTTGTAGCCCCATGGCATTTAATTTTATTATATTCCTTAATTACCAAGCTGTCACCTGACAATAATTTTTTGACAAAATTTAAATTGTACCACATTTTATAAGCAACTTTATAGTCTTTAATAGCTGTGAATTGTTGAATTATTTCTACTTTTGTGATATGTTGACACGTAATATTCACCGATAATTACAATCAGAATAAAGTTTTAAGCCAAAGTACATATTCATCAGTACATTCCTATTTGGGATTTGCTAATTTTTATCTGATCCTACCACGACATAGTAATAATAATAATACAAATAATAATAATAATAATAATAATAATAATAATAATAATAAGCATGATTCAGTAGGCCTACTCTAAATAGAAAATATGGAGTTTCATAATATTGTAACGTTATGACCTACTTGTCTGTATATATATATATATATATATATATATATATATATATATATATATATATATATATATATAAGCAGGTTTATATTGTGTTCTAAAACCATTCTCAAACGAGACAGTGAGGAAAAGTGACCTCAAGTGCTCAAGTTGAATTTGGACGAGGCTTAAGTTTTTTTTCCTTTTCGAAAAAATATTTAACTGGAATAAAAACGGAGACAAAAAAAAAACATTAAAGTAATATAAAGAAAATGAGAAAATAAAATTATAAAGAACAAAACTAAGATAAATATTTTATCTGCAAGACAATCCAAGTTACTTTCCAAAACTTTTTCGCAAGAATTAATGAAGGACCCAAAAGGGGAAAATGTTTCACGGTTAAAACAATATGATGATAAGTACGATTCGGAATTTTGACGCATGGAATTTAAAATTTAAAGAAATGCAAGGCATATATATATATATAAGCAAAGAACCACAGGGAAAGAAAAAGGAAACACGAAATCCGAGCGCTTTCGTGATATACTCACATCTTCAGGTGAATATATCACGAAAGCGCTCGGATTTCGTGTTTTCTTTTCCTTTTCCCTGTGGTTCTTTGCTTATTAAAAAGATCACGTGTTGTTCTGTGATTTTATTGCATATATATATATATATATATGCAATAAAATCACAGAACAACACGTGTGTGTGTGTGTGTGTGTATATAGACTATAATATATATATATATATATATATATATATATATATTATAGTCTATACACACACACACACACACACACACACACACTGTGTATACATAGTAGAGAAGATTGATGACTTCACTCTCCTTTAAAATGTACAAACCACATTTCCTGCAAACAAAGGCGGAAAATGAGCAGTTCCAAAAAATTGGAGAGCTGTATGGCATTCTGTTCGCACCTTATAAAATGTTTTGAAAGAACAGAAAAAAATAGCGCAACTCACACAGTTCACGAGGAAATTGGTCAAATACTCAAAACTATTTCGAGTTTGAAAGTTTTTCCTATCTCCGCTGTGATACAGATGAACCCAAAATGAATAATGGAGTTAAAACCTTCATAAATATATTATTTTGGGATTATCCTTCTTTTTACCGGATTATGACATCTGATGCGCTCGACATTCTATCCACAAATATATTGTGGATTAGATTAAGTTAGGTTAAATTAACATCGGTTAAGTTCCTACATTTTTAGAGTTTCGACGTTTTAGTCTTGTATGATGGGTATAGATCACTTTCTTTTACCTCTCCACTAGCCTCAAATCAGTTAAAATACAAATAAGACTGTAAACATCTTTTACATAAATGAGTCGTCGTTCAGAAATAGTTTGTTCCTTTCTTCAGTTGTAAGAATTAATTAAATAAAAGTAAGGTTATAAATACTGTGATGCATAAATACATTTCGATAATAATGCGCACAGTATAAAAATTAAATTAAAATTAAAACGCTAAATTGAAAGTAAATGATATTATTATTAATTATTATTAATTTAATTAATTATTAAAAAAATAAAGCTGTATTATTTAATTTATGGTAAAGTTCTGTAACATAATACAACTTCATAACAAAGTTTACGATATTAAAGCTAAATAAAGACATTAAAAGTAATAAAATGGGTAGCAAGTTAGCAACTTTACGTATGATACAATGTAGAGCGTATGTATCGTAGACATAGTTCATATTTCACTCAGATTTTGAGCTTCAGATTTATTCCTTTTGGTATTTTACTGGAACTACATCGAAAATAAATAAAGTATAGCTTTTTTTAAGTATTTAATTTACTTTCAAATTTTTTTTTTCATTTTTTTTTGTTTTTATTTTAATTTTATATTATTTTAATTAATAATGATAATAATAATGAATCCAAATTACTGTATATAAATATAAGTATATAAATTGCGTAAAATGTGTGTGATTATTGCCATGAACGGTAACTCTCATTGCCTCATACTTGACAGTTTTTAAGATGTAATACTTAAAATTCTCTCTCATTACTTTTAAAAAAATTGTGATTGTGTTTTTCCTGTAATGTCTCTTCAGTCATAATGAATTTAATTTTGAATTATTGTGACGTATGACGTAAAGAAATATTTGTAATTTTTTATTTTATTTAATGTTTTATTACTGAAAAGGGGAACCAACAATTCCAAACGCTCGCGTGTGAAAGCCTTGTATATTCATTCTACGAGGATGCTACGAGACTCCTCGATTAAATAATGAACCGAAGTCCATCAGTGAAGTAGAGGATCCGATCATTTACTTTACGTAGATAGAGATTTCAAGGTTATATAATAGGTTTATGAAAGAATATTCACAACTTGAGTGAGGAAAATAATGCGAAAATTGCTAATCAGAACTACATTTTTGGTCGAAGATGAAAGTGAAAAATATATGAAAATATACAGGTAGAAAATATTTGCTAAATTTGTTTTGATGGTAAATAATAAATAATAATAATAATAATAATTAATACATTTGGAATAACCATATACAGTAGCGGACCTGGGATTTTCGAAGGGCGGAGAGGGCCGGACCTTTATATATGTAAAAATTGCGCCAAAATAATGCTTAATCATATATAAATATAATTACATAAACTGGAATTAAAAATACATATGTTAACCCTTTAAGCACCAGCAGGCAAATTTTTCGCGTTTACTAAAATGTAGTTAAAGACCAGGTTTCTGGTAGTAAATATTGGAACTAATTTGATTGATGTTATCTAATCCATCTGTTCAAAGTATTACCTGAATCAGTCATTTAGAGAGAGGAAGATCGTGACTGTGAATACAATAAACCCTCGTCCAACGCGTGTTTGTCCAGCGCGAATTTGCCCATACACCGAAAAATAAATGCGAACAATTATTTGCCGAAAGCGGAAAATTTTATTATACACGGTCCGCCAAACACGCTCTAATACAGTAGTACTTTACGCGTGCCAATGCGCGCTCTAGTGTTTTCTCCTACACTCTCCAACACTCCCGCATTTCCCTCCCTCTCGCGTTACCTCTCGCATCACCCTTTGTCTCATTCCCTCTACCGCGTTAAGTTCAGTGAAGTTGTGTTGGATTGTTTTTGTCGTATTTTGCCGTTGTTTTGCTATTACCCTTAGACAGCAGTATGGCACCAAAACGTAAAGCATCTGCAAGTGATAGTGAAGAGAAGCAAAGTCGTAAGGTTATGACATTAGCCGAAAAAATAAAAATTCTAGATAAGTTGCGTGGTAGTATGAGCAATTGAGCATAACATCACTTGGCTGCGAGTATCACTTGAATGAGTCTTACCATACGCACCATCCGAAAGAGTGAAGAAAAGATACGTGCTATTTTCATTTAATATATTTTTATTTATCATATGTAAATATCATTATGTTTATGATTTTATTATGTTCTTATTTCATATACAATATAGGTAGGGAAATTCATTTATGTGTGAATAAAAAATCTACCTATCTAAGTATAAATGGGAGACTTTACGCGGCTGCGTTCACGTATTCCCATTTATATCATAAGGTATTAAGTTTGTCCAACGCGGATTTACCTTACGCGCCGTTCTCGAGGAACCTAACCCCCTCGTTGGACGAGGGTTTACTGTACTACGCAAAGGATTTATACAAGCACATTAACCTAATGTTTACAAATGCTTACAACCATTAATAAATGAATATGTAAAGCTGGAAAGCATAATTTAATTGAGTATACGAAGGAAAATATTATTTTTATACACAGTTTCTAAAAATAAAATTGAAAGACAAGTTGCCAGATATTTACAAGGGTGGTGTTGATATTTTTATAATTTAAAAAAGTATGTACTTTTTACCTTTTAGAAATAAATAAAAAAAATTATTATAAAAAATAAAGCATTTGGAAAGGGCACCAAGATTGACCAAAAGGGGCGCCAATTTGACAAAAAGGGGCACCAAATTGACCAAAGTCCCCCCCCCCCCCCGTAAATCCGCAGTGACCATATAGGAAATTTTGCATTTTCTTTATAAGGTAACAGGATAGCGCGTCTTTATGACGGGCGTTCAGGTTAAAAATGGAAAATCTTTCTTAGCAATCGGGGCCCAAAATTACAATAATTTTCATAAGATTTTTTTTATCTTTATTATGTAGAAATAAAGGTATTCATATTTCAGCTTCACAAATTTTTGAGTCAGCTTCCAAACTAACGGTGCGTGAAGCGTTACGGAGGAGCGAGAAAGAAAAAATCAACTCTCGCTTTCATCAAATACCACGATTCCACGAAGAAGAATAATGGTGAAAGATTTGTAGGTAGGCGATCCTCAGCACTTTCTTAAAAGTGAACCAACGATCCAAAAGTCTTAATCCATTCACTGTTTTATGATGTGAAACTTTTTGTGACAAATATCTATGGAGTTGCACAATATGTATAAAAAAGTCTGGATGGGGGCTGATATTCTTGGGTATATCCAAAAAGACTAATGCTATAATAAAAATATAAGTGTTACAATAAAAATATAAGTGTTATAATATTACTCGTGGGCATCTCGTTGATTCTTATGAATACTTAAGATAATAGTTGGTATAAGGTATATAAGTGAATGCGTATAATCGCTAGTAATTTTTTGTAATATTAGTAACTAACTGGGTATTATTTCCTTACAGACATTAAATGTTCGCAAATAGAGGCGAATTAACAATGGCCAAAGAACTGCGTGAATGCATATAAAGTTATGTAGATAATTAAGACTTTCTCGCAGCACAGTTGCATATCTCCAGCGAAGATGCACAAGAACAGTGTACAGCTTTATGAAAAAAAGGGATCTTTGCATCCAAGAAAAGATCAGAAAGTTTACTGGCCATAACACTATTTAAAGGTCCTTATACTGCATTAGGCTTTTAGCACTACGAAAGAGACAAAATCAATAATGCCCAGATTCAGCAAGAAGACTCATTAACACGTGAACTCGGAAAACGACATTAAAATTAGTAAATCCACAGTTCACAGGAATCTTCCTTCTGAAGGGAGGACTGCATGATGACAGGCTAACTCAAAACTTCTGCTTAAAAAGGTAACTAAATGATTTTCCTGGAAAAAAATATGTTGCTATCACAACAGAAGATTGGAAAAATGTTATCTTCTTATGCAGATAAGACTAAGGATTTTTGGAACTAACAAAGGAAGAGTATGTTAGATGCAAAAAAAGTGAAGAATTGCCAGAAAACCGGTTAAGACCATCAAACGCATGGTAGAGAGTGTCCAGGTCTAGGATTTTTTCAGTTGTAATTATTTTGGAGACTTCCACAAAATTAACTGTACTTTGACCAAACCACTCGATCATTCACAGGCATTTTTCTGCAATCTGGACTATTATGCCAATACATTTATTTCCCCACAAGACAATGACTCGTAGTTCATTTTTACGCTATCTAAAGAAAACCTGAAGAGGAAAGAAAAAGAGGTCATATCTGAAAATCACGGACTTTTCTCTTCAGTCACCGGACTTATTCATGACTTACTGAGCATTTGTGGAAACGTCTAAAACGAGAAGAGGCCATGGTGTAATCTAACATCCACAGAATGTAGTGGAACGTAACATCTGCATTAAATCCCGGAATGTTATTGATCAAAGTAATCAATTTGCTTGAATCGATGCCTTGGAGAGTTCAAGCAGTTCATCGCGCATGAGACGGACATATGAATTATTGACTTAGACTTTATATACGAGTAGCTTTCCCATTTTTTATAACATTTGCACTTCACATGCATAATTACGAGTATATTAGGTATCGATATATTTATAACTGCTTGGTCCTATTTATGAAACGCTGTTCCATCATTAAAATGGCGTCTGGATTCAGACGATTGGATCCTACTTTATACGTTTAAATTAAGGTTTTTTCCTACATATTAAAAATTAATGAATTTCACAAATTATTGCATATTTATATTTTAAAGATAAATTCAACTTTAAATTATAATTTACAATAGTCTGTGAAATTTATGTTAATGCTAATAAATAACATTTGATAGCACGGAGATGTGGCTATTATTTTGCGCCAATTTATTATTATTATTTATTATATTATATATTATATATATATATATATATATATATACATACACACACACACACACACACACACACAGTATATATCAAAGCTGAAAAATGAAGTATACATAATCCAAATGATAAAACTGGAACAACACGAGAATCCATCAATAAACAGATTGAATCGGTATCACAAAGAATGGCTGTTGTATTGGACACAAAAGGAATACAAACAAAATATGTTACAGCTTTCATGTATACTCCAACTAAGTTTTGTGAATTATATTTGCTTCTATTTGTTACCACATTACAAATTAATAAAGTTCCATCGCATTTTTCTATGTTAGTTTCCAATTACTGTACAATATTAAGCAAAATGGAAGTGGATTCATAATTTTGCTATTCGTGTGTGTGTGTGTGTGTGTGTGTGTGTGTGTGTGGTGTTTATTGAGATTACGTATATACAATAGTGATGTATCGGATGTCAGATTTCAGACATCCGCAGATGCGGATGAGGATGCGGATGTTCATGCGTAAATTTATCAGCTTAATAATATGGTAGTTTAAATTCATACTTAATTTATTAATTGACTTTCGATTTTTGGTTCGTTATAAATATTACATATTCGATAATATTAAATATTAGATAATATTATTTTGTAATTATAACTTTTTTACATACAATCTTTTTTTGGACGAGTTTTCGCCACACAACTGTGTGTTACCAGGATGCGGGATGGGGACCCAACTCGTCTACATCCCACCAACCACTTTCCCCTACCACCACCCTTTGGAAAGTAGTGTCCTTATAACATTATGTATTGTAGCATGAACAATTAATTATACAAATACACAACAGACATTGCCAGTTACATTAAGGATCAAATGAAAGATGCACAAGTTTCAGTATTTGAACTGAATGAGAGGCAAATTGTGCTTCAAAAATAGCAAATTAGTAAATAGTATACATCCGCATCCCGCAGGTGCGGATGTTGAATTTTATGCGGATGCGGATGCGATATATATCATTAATATACAACCGTCCTGTATATATTCATACGAATATACATATATACGTATATTGCGCAGTCGCTGATGAATTCTGTATAGTGACCATTTGAAAAAGTAAATTTTGTCCCGCACAAAAAAAATTATATTTATTTCACTTTTAAGTTCCTTTGACACTGAAGGACTTAGGAAAAACTAACAAACAGAAACCAATTAATTGTTTTTCAGATTTCTTTTCATATTCCACCACCCCCCACCCCCAACTCCCCGCTGTCTATCTCTCTGCCAATTTATTGTTCTTTAAAAAAAAAAAAAAACTTCTATCAATTCTATTTTATTTATTAATTTTTCGTGACAGATTCGGAAAAATAATAATGAAATTAGTCTAATGTCTTAAATAAGTAAAGGAACGCGGACAAAATACAGTGTTTTGCAAATGACAAATTATACAAATTGACAAAGTACTGCGAAGCGCAACATCCAGGCAAATCAATCCACCTTTGACATATCGCAAAGTTTAAAAGACAGTCACTTTAGGAATGGACAATATTTTTAAAAATATCGACAGTTTACGCGATGTCCGTTGGTTTTCATTACCATTTTATGTATTTAAAACGAAGTCGTGTAGAGTTAATAGACATTAACAATTACAACAACGTATTAACTCTTTTCAAATACAGTACAATTGTTACGTTACGTAAACATTTAAGAACCGTAAACACTAAGTATATTAGTGATATACCGAGTGTCCCAAAAGTCAGTTTATCGAAGAAAATGTTCTCCTAAGGTGAGTTTACTACAAAGAAAAAACCTGTTTCATAAATATATTTACAAAACATAAGAAAACAAAGAAAAAAAATTTCTGAAACATATTTACAAAACATGAGAATAGTTCTGGTTACAAGAACTGTTCAAAATGTCGTCCATGTTGTTCGATGCACATCTTGTATCTGTCAACGGTTGACCGGCAAATTGCTTTACATAGTTCCTTATCATTGCTTAAGAGCTAGAATTCTTCACAAATGTAGTCTTTGAGGTCCTGAAGACATGCTGGCTTTTTGCTGTAAAAAAAATTGTGTTATAATGTTTAGAATAATCATCAGGAGAAAACATTTTCCTCGGTAAACTGACTTTTGGGACACCTTGTACCTGTATGACATTCGCATCCGCATCCGCACTTTACAATGCGGATGTTTGCGGATGTTATAACATATATTCAGTGTGCTCCTAATTTCCAAACGTCTTATGATGACACTGACTGATGTTTTGCATTTTGAAACCTTCAAGAAAAGAAACCTTCAAGAAAAGAAACCTTCAAGAAAAGAAAACTTCAAGAAAAGAAAACTTCAAGAAAAGAAAACTTCAAGAAAAGAAAACTTCAAGAAAAGAAAACTTCAAGAAAAGAAAACTTCAAGAAAAGAAAACTTCAAGAAAAGCACTGATATTTATAGTTACAACCTATCTCGATCCTAGATATAAGGGAAAAATTTTCTCATCTTTTCATGTTACAAATCGTGTATAAACAATAGTTAGTCGTCTTTGTGACGATATTACCGAGAGGAATCCAAGCCCAGATAAAGACGACGAACCAATCGTTAAACGAATGCGAAACGAGCCAGTAGCTTCGATAAGCAAAATTAGCAAAACCATCACTGATTCCATGAACGTGCTCTTCGCTTCCAGTAGCGGTAATGAAAATGAAGTAGAACCAACGAAAATTTTAAAATAAATGATTGAGCAGTACCACAAGAGGAAAACTTAGGCAAGAGGAGGAATGTTTGTCTTGGTGGAAAGAGAAAAATAAAGTTTATCCTGTTTGGAGTAAATTAACTAGAACCTACCTTGCCTGTCATCCATCAAGTGTACCCAGTGAACAATTATTTAGTGGCGCGGGTGTAATATACTGTATGATGAAAAGAGAAATAGATTAAAAGGTGATAAAGCAGAAAAGTAGTTGTTTCTCAAGTACGATCTTCCAATTCTCGAATTCAAACATAGCAGAGAAAATAGAGGATTTAATTTTCTCTGCTATGTTTCTTAGAGCATTGAGAGTTGTCAGTCCTGAATTTTTAGATTCCGAGTTATGCAATATCATGAATATTGGTACTAAATTACGTTATCCTGTTTCATTTTTAGATAACTGTCTTAGGAAAGCCAAGAATAGGTATTATAATAATGTAACTGTAAAGGAATTTGAGCGTAAAAATATCCTTAGCCTACCTTACCATGTTAATTTTCAATATCTTCCGACTTTACTTAAAGCAATTGGCATCAATGTAGTCTTTAAGTATAATAATACTGTTAAATCATGCCTAATAAAGAATAGCCCGGAAAATGGTGTTGGATGTGTGTATTCGATTGGATGTACACAATGTAACTCAGTATAGGGGTGTCAGGAAATGATTGCCCCCCCCCCCCTGTAGAGCAAAAACTAGAAGAGATGGATAAAAACCGGCGAGACCACTTGAAAGAGCGTTAAAATCTGAATAAAACCATTATATTCTATTCCTGTGATTTTAATTCTTACCATTTTTTTCCCACAGAAACCATGGCATCATCTATTTTGAACGATTCAGAGAAAAAGCGAGTTCTTGACCGCATTCGAGCTGTCACATTTCGTGAAGCAAAGGAAGCTGGTGCAACTTTCATAACTCGACACTGGGTGGCTGAGAGATTAAAAAGATCAGAAGACTTTGTCAAAAGGAATGGAATAAGAATCCTGAAGATTGTGAAACAGAATTTCGAGGAGGAAGACCAGAGAAATTATCTCAAGAATCGAAAGACATTGTGTGCTGCATCACGGCGCCGAAAGAAGAGCTGCTCTGAGGTAGCGAAAGAGATACTTATCCGTCGTGGTAAGATAGTCAATCGGCAACTGTGCATCAATTTCGAGTTCGCCAAGGCTTGAGTGCTTGGCATGAAATAGCTAAGCCACGGAAGAGTGATCTTAATATTGAAGATCGGCTATGGTTTGTGATTATCTTGAGGAATGGACGGAAGACGATTTCCTTCACTTGGTTGTCAGCGATGAATTCTTCGTTTATGTCTCCAGAAAACCAATTTTCAGAATGATCGGGTTTGGGCAACAACTCCTGATGAAGTCCCAGACGACCAGAAGTATCGAGAAATAGTAAAAAATCCAGCATGTGTGGGTGTTTTCATTATGTTCTCTATTCGGAAGCTCATCTGGGTTATCAAACCAAGAGGAACCAGTTGGGATGGGCCTTATTTTCGAAATGTAATTTTAGCCCAACATGTAATTCCGTTTTTGAAAGACCCCGAGTGTGTTTTGGATGTTGAACAGGTAACCTTTCTTCACGATCTTAATGTCTGTGAACATGTCGGATCCATCATGAAGGATCGGGTGGAGTCCTTAATACTGGAACAACCCATTCAGAACCGGTATTCAACAGAAATTATGACTGCAAAGATCAACGAAGTCCTTGAAGAAATGAGTCATGATACCGATCTCTTTGAGACACTTCTGGATCATACCCCGTCGATTAATGGCCGTCAGAGCTGCAAATGGGGGCAACACGATATTAAAACAAGTGTTTTTGATTAAAAATTAAACGCTCTTTCGCGTGGTTTTGTCTGTTTTTTTCTATTCCTTTCAGTTTCTTCTGTACAGGGGGGGGCAATCATTTCCTGACACCCTTATATAGGCCAAACGAGTAAAACGTTAGATATGAGGGTAAAACAACATAAATATGCGTGTAGAACAGCTAATAATTCCAATGCTTTGTTTAACCATATGTATAGATGTAATCATAGCATGAAGTGGGATAGTTCTAAAGCGCTTGTTAAAAACAGAGATATAAAAGAAAGAAATATCTAGAATGTGCATTTATTCATTTTAAAAACAATTTCAATAACAGTGCGGGAATGTATAAGATTGACAATATCCTGTTAAAATTCCTTTTGCCTCTCATTAACTCTTGTTAAGTATATGCTAATTGCTTTGGTTTCCGCTACGTTGTATATATTTATGGGCACCTTGCCTTCTGTCTTCATTCCCTGACGAGGTGTAGCTCTGAATATACGAAAGGCCTTGGAGTCGTTTTTCTTTTTCCTTGTGGATTTGCAGATATATATATATATATATGAGAGAGAGAGAGAGAGAGAGAGAGAGAGAGAGAGAGAGAGAGAGAGAATTAAATGATTATGCTCAACTTCAAACCGGTGTTAACAACCAACTAACTACCATATAAACAATTTCAATTTATATAGTATAGTATATTGAGTTACTGACGAATAGTCAGCTGACATTTCATTCCAGATAAAATGTACTCTCCATGTTATGTAATTCAAAATCTAGTTTTATATTTTAATAATTATTGTAGAAAATCTTTTCACCAATTTTGAAATATAATCAGGTAATTCAATTTGAGTAATACATTTTGGTGGATTTTACTGTTGAACTTGTAATGTAAGTTTTAAATATTAATTTTGATTACATACATACTTAACATTGAAACTTAACTTACTATCATTGAAAGATTTGCAAATAAATGTTTGTCTTCTAACTGGTTTTAACCTTCATTGTATCATAATGACCGCTTCCCGAATTGCAAGGCATTACGTCATATACACTATATCATCTATATATAGCGCGTGTGTAAAAATATTATTATATATATATATATATATATATTATATATATATATATAATATATATATATATATATATATATATATATATATATATATATAATAAAAATAGGAAAAAACTGTTAGACACGCTAAAGCTCCTCCCTAAAAGCAAATCTTACCCAAGATCTGATAAGAAACTACAGGATTGATTTCTTTGACCAAACGCAATGGCCAGGCAACTCTCAGGATCTGAACCCAGCTGAACACCTGGACGAGTTATCGAAGAAAAGTAGAAAATTGAATAATCAAAGAACGTGGCGAAAATAGATATTGGAACGAGATATTGAAGCGACACTTAGACAACGTTTTACGAGAAATGGAATTTGCTACAGATCTTTTCAAAAATTTACGAGCGTTTACAAGCTTTACGCAAAGCTGGTGGCCAACAACAAATTAATGATATCAGAATAAAAGTATATCAAATAAAACTTTAAAATGATAAAAAGTATGTTTTATTCTCATCTGTAGCTCGGGCTCAACCCCCCAGCAAAAGGTTTATTTACACCCTGCACATACATTTTATGTACACACGCATGGATAATGGATATGGATGTAAATGCGAGTATACACGTGTGTGTGTGTGTGTGTGTGTGTGTGTGTGGTGTTGTGGCTGGAGGCATGTCAATATACATGTAATAAGAGAGGTAAAAACAAATAATTTTCACGGTTTAGGTTAGGTTAATAAATAAAATTTTATTAAGTTAGAAATGTTTAAATGTTTGTCCAAAGAAACTTATAAAGGTTACCTTTACAATCAAATACCGGTAAAAAATAAGAATGTTCCCTTTTAATATTTTTTCTTTTACCAAACACAGTTCCTTAGAATAGTTCCCGATTAGGTTGCATTGGGTAGAAATGAATTTAGTTTGGTTGGTTAAAGTGTAATTCTGCATCTAATTAGATCAGGTTGGAGATTTTTTATACGAGTATATGAACTTATGATAATTATCGGTAACGTTGTAAATATTATTATCATACATACTTTAACAAAGTTTTGTTTCCCGCTGGATTGGGATGAAAAGGCAGAATACCTCGGATGTTAAAGACGGGTAATGAAGAAGAGAAAAGATAAACTAAAGGGTACACTCGTTCATACACGCATCCCGGTGAATCAGCGCCACCCCACATAACTAAATTCCACACCTAAGCGGCTTTTCATACGCAATGCGTGAAATATTTTCCAAGATTTGTTAAAAGCAAAAATGAACAGAGTCCCTAATTCATACTTCTAACAAACCTCTTCCATTCCAATGTACTTGCAGCCACTTCTCGTCCATCACCCAGATCGAGTCCACGCTTATTCGCGCAGTCATTCTCCATTCTATTCATCTTTTCGATCTTCCTCTACTTCTACCACCTTCGCAGACACTCTTACACTCTTTTCACAACTCTGTCAGCTTCCATTCTTTCTGTATGTTCAAAACACCTTAGCACACTTTTCTTAATTATCATTTTCACAGACACCGCATCTTTCCAGAACCAAATGATTCCTTACTTTGTCATATGGTTGTGGTTTAACGTTGAAAAGGAACGCGTAATTCAAATTTAAAGAAACAAATAACTTGTCCGATGAAAATGCTTACGAGCTATTGAGAAGGCGAAGCAAAAACTTTAAAAAAAAAATTAAAACGCAATTATGAGCTACATATATATATGATAGTAAACCAAATTAAATCAAATCCGAACGAATTCTATAATTGTGTTAGAAATAATGCTTGGCAGACTATTGGTCCACTCATAGGCGAAAACAACGAACAAATTTACGATAAACAACATTCATGTTCCCGTAATCATGCTCAGTGATGATCATTTAAAGCGTCACGATTTTACCACTAGTGAAACTGAAGTACTCTCGGCAATAGGTAAAACTAATCCGAATAAAACTCCCGGTTCAGATAAACTCTACTCTAGGGTACTTAAAGAAATGAACTGCGCAATAGTCTCTCCTCTCATTATAATATATATAATATACACACACACACACATATATATATATACACACATATCAGTGGCGTGCATTCAGGGTAAGCTAGGTAAGCGCCGCCTACCCTAATAAAATTTTTATTGAAGATATTAAAGACAGTACTGTATTTTTCAGAATAGTCTACAGTACATACCCACTAGCCAGTTATGAGGTTTATCATTAGCTACTATAATTAATATAATTATATATGTACATATAGTGCGTGTGCTCGCATGTAATACCCACCGCATGCCACTTATATATATATATATATATATATATATATATATATTTTAACTGCAAACACGCAGTATAATTAACGTAAAGAACGACGCTTGTATAGGAGAATATTCCGCGCAAGATGAGGAGGGAGAACGAAACAAATGAAAAAATGAGGTAACCACCCGGGAATCGAACCAGGGATCTTCCGATTGCTGGTCAGATATGATAACCATTACACCATGGGCCCCCTTGGGGCATTGGTTTCTGCGCGTATGTAGGAGAATTACGGCATCTGATCGAGTGAGGCCCATGGTGTAATTGTTATCATATCTGACCGGCAATCGGAAGATCCTGGGTTCGATTCCCGGGTGGTTACCTCATTTTTTCATTTGTTTCGTTCTCCCTCCTCATCTTGCGCGGAATATTCTCCGATATATATATATATATATATATATATATATATTATTAATAAATTACTACAGTCTGGAGAAGTTCCGTTTGATTGGAAACTTGCAAACATTACGCCAATATTCAAAAAGGGGACAAATCGCTTTCCGAAAATTATCATCCCATTAGGCTGACTTCAGTAGTTGATAAGTTTTTGGAGACGATCGTTCGGGACAAAATAGTTAATCACTTAGAAATGAATAAATTAATTAAAGATTCTCAACGCGGCTTTCGACATAATCATTCTCGTCTTACTAATTTGCTCGATTTCTTTAATGATATTATAAATATATATGACGAGAGTAAAACAGTAGATATTATATATTTCGATTTTCAAAAACGTTTGATGAAGTGCCACAAGAAGATTATTAGCTAAACTTCATTCTCAAGGAATTGATGGTAATGTTCTCAAATGGATCGAAAATTGGCTTAGTGCACATAAACAAAGAGTGGTCACAGTGGCGTACTAAGGGGGGTGCGAGGGGGGGCGGTCCGCCCCGGGTGACAGCCAGGAGGGGGGTGCCATCGGGAGAGTTGAAATACCAGTACAAGTTTTCAAACCAAATGAAAAATTCGCCAAAGTAAGAAAAAAAAATTAAAAATGTTCAAACTATTCCAACAGATTAATGTTAATTTCCACTATAAAATAAATTTTTATTTTTATTGACAATACAAAATTTACAAACGAAAAATTAAATATTTGATAAAAATTACATCGAAAGGCGAACGTTTGTTGACGTTTTAGTCATCAGTTTGTTGAGCATAGCCAGCTGGATGCAACTGACATTCCAAGTCTTGTTCACTTGACACTGTGACTCCACATACATGAGGTACAGTATGTTTCATTAAATAATTATGATAAAGCATAAAATGCTGGTGGTGGTGATATGACCATGATTTTTTTAATGCAACTACATGGTGATGTTAAGACAGAGGGTAGGGTGACGATGTGACTGCAGACTTTCCCAGACAAGATGGAGTGCTCATTATGACGCTGTGAAACCACTGAAGGCAAATTTTGAAAAGTTGACCTCAACCCTTGAAGTACTGTGCGATCCCAAAGAAAATGTGGACACGAGAGGATCAGCTCAGATTTTGCTGTCTGCTGTATGTGATTTCTCTTTTTTGAGTTACCTTTCTTTCTGGTGTGAAGTCCTGGAAGAAATTAATCTCGCATAAAAGTATTTGCAAACAGTTGGAATCAGCCTTGAAAAGTGCATTGTGAAGCTCCAAGTTCTAACACTGTTTCTTGAAGATCAGCGCAATGAAATTGTGGAGAGGGCCATTCATTATGCAACTACAAAGTGTGAGGAAATGGACATTTCTATGGAGAGAAGAGGGAGAGTAAAGCTCCGAAAAAGGATGCCAGGAAAGATGGCAAAAGATGCTGGTCTCACATTGCCAGAGGAAGTAAAAAGGGCTATGTCTGAATGTCTTGATCGCTTTCATCAAGAATTGGAGATTCGTTCTAAGGCAATGGATCAAATTCTGTCAATCTTCGCTGTTATTCAGCCAAACACTTTGGTTGTTGCAACAGAAGAAGAACTTCAGAAGTATATTCCAAATTTGACTCAGATTTTCGATGAATTCTCTGATGAAGATATCAGTGTGAAAATTGGACGACTTCGGAGGCATTTGGAAGCTGCCAAAATCAGCGTTGAAGAGGCAAAGAAATGGACAGCATTGCAGTTTCTGGAGTTTATTGTGAAATGGGATTTTTGTGAATCTTTGCCAAGCTTGTCACTGTGTTTGAGATTCTTTTTGACTGTCTGTGTGTCTATTGCTTCATGTGAAAGAAGTTTTTCCAAATTGAAATTGATAAAAAATTTCTTTCGCTCGACCATGAGTCAGACAAGATGACAAGATTGACAAATCTGGCTTTACTTTCAATTGAACATGAATACGCAAAGAAGGTGAATTTTGAGGAGGTCATTCATCAATTTGCAGAAATTAAGGCTCGAAGCAGAGACTGTGAATCTCTATTTACCTTTGAAGAATAGGCTGAGCGTTGAGACTGGATTTCCTTTGTTTTTTGTATAAAATAAATGCAGTATTACCTGTTCACTGAATTTTTAATATCCTGCATTTTCTTATTTCCAATTTGCTTATGACAGTACTGTACTGTTTAAAAATCTACTTGCAAACAAATATATTTTTCCGTGTGTTTAAATTTTAAAATTATTTATGGGGGGTGCCAAAGGAAGGATCCGCCCCGGGTGCCAAATACTTTAGGTACGCCCCTGAGTGGTCATTAATAGAAAAGCGTCTAACTGGGAAAGTGTAACTGGCGGCGTGCCTCAGGGTTCAATTCTGCGACAATTTCTTTTTATTATTTTTATCAATGACATCGACATAGGAATTAAGAGTATAATTTCAAAATTTGCAGATGCTACAAAACTAGGGAGACGAACAAAATCAGCGGCAGAACGTTTGCAGATTCAATAATAAATGACTCGAATGGGCAAAAATTTGGCAAATGAACTTTAACCTCTCTGCTACCAACTGGGGGGGGGGGGGGAGGGGGGTAATGACGTTAGCTGTGTTTATTTCTGTGTATATTTTGTGTATGTAATTTTCCTTTCAGGTATTTGTTAGCCTTTTCAAGACAGGCAGATAAATGAATTTCCTTTGCTAATTTCTGAGAGATAAATATTTGCGCGATTTGTGCGATATATGTACAGGGTGGCCCAAAAGTCCCTATCTATTTTGCTGAAATAATGATATTTCTATTTTATTTTCTACAGGCCATAGATGATCATGGATGTACAAGAACGTGTGATAGTAGTAACACTACGTATCCAAGGAAAGAAGTGCAAAGAAATTCGAGAAAAACTCGAAAAAAAAATTCACAAACAAGGACCTACAGACAAAGCCAGTGGTTCCCAACCTTTTTTAGGCGACGACCCACTAGAGCTAATTCGAATAACTCATGGCCCACTTCCCATGTTGCTAAGCTGGTATCATGTTTATATAAGGTTCAATAAGTACATGTTTGTTATTAACATTTATTAACAATGCTAAACGACAAGCAAGTGGAGATGGCCCACCGGTTGGGAACCATTGGACAAAGCAATTCGCGAGCTGGTCAATAAATTTCAAAGAACAGGATCTGTTCATGATGAGGCAAGATCTGGACGTCCAGGTACCTCTCAAGAAAATATCGAACTGGTAAGAGGGTTACGAAAATATTTCAACTTCAGAAATGCAGATAGAACTCGCGGTAATGGCCTGAAATTAGTGGGTAAACATTTTAATTCTAATTCAATCGTATATTTAATTTGTGGAATGAATTACCAGTCAGCGCTGTTCAAAGTAATTCGAGTCTTTTAAAAAGATACTAGATGCTTATTTTCCCTTAAATCCACAGTTAGAAACATTTGTTTACGCATAAAAGTATTACAAAATTTTCACTCGGATTTTCTCTTTTCATAAAATTTTCATTTATCTTTAAATTTTCCTCCTTTCTTTCAACCTCCCTTCTTTGATCTGCTTTAAAACTTTTAATTGTCTTTAAATTTTCTTCTGTCTTAAACAGACGGCCTCGTAGGGGCCATCCGGTCTGTTGCTGTTTGGTGCCTTTTGTATATATACAGAAGATTGACAAAAGTAAGAGACATCTTTATTTTTTTCTTTGTCTGATTTGATACTAAAAGAGAATAATTAATGACAGACTTATTGAATCAGTATATTTCCCCTTTGCAGCATGTAACGCTGACACACGTTCTGATATTTCATTGATGATCTTTGCCATTTGTTCTTGAGTTCAATCATCGTGGCGTCTATTTGCTTTTGTCAACCATCTGTGTGTGTGTGTGTGTGTGTGTGTGTGTGTGTATATACGCTTCGGTGGTGTAGTAGTTAGCATCGCTGACTACAAATCCACCGGCCCCGGATTCGAACACGGTGATGGCAGGCGGCGCGCAGCAAACCCAGCTGTTCATCCTTCCATACAATAAAATTGGTTGGTAGATAAATGGGTACCCTGGGTAGCCTAGTGGCTAAGACGCTGGACTGCTGATCGGGGGGTCATGAGATCGAATCCGGGCGAGGCCACCAGTGGTGGGTCGTGGTTTGGATTCCATGTTAAGCTGTAGGTAGAGCAAAAAGCTTGACCTTCGTCAGAATAACCAATTCAGGCGGAAGCAAAACCAAGGTTAACCATGGTTACAGTATATACGAAGGATATTGGATTAAATGAAAAGTCATCAAAATCGTACGTGTAGAGTGTTTCCTAATTGCGACATGTCTGGAGCACATTTGTAACAACATTTGTCTCGTCTCTTTGTTGTGCGCTGTGGAATTGTCACCCTCAGTTCAACGAGAAAGACGGAAAGAAAATGCGTGTCACCGACATGTTATTTTCGTTTCAGACATGTTTTGTGACCGTAAGAATGTCGTCACCCTCAAATAAAGAAGTCTGTGATAACAGTTAATGAAAATTACTTTCATTCTAGACAAAGATTAGGGAATTCTTGGAAAATGTGTTTACGAAATAGAAGCTTCCTTTAGAATTGTATTTAAATGCGAATAAATAATCATTTCAAATATATATTAATTAAATATTTAAAGTAGTTTGCTCGTAATTCTTCAACTCTCCTTTCTGGGAGGCGAGGGAAGAACTCAAGGTTCTCTCACCCAAACCAAATAACTACAACTATAGTATTCTCTCCCTCCTCCTCCCTCTCCCCCTTCCCTCTCATATACTCGTGTATATATATATATATATATATATATATATATATATATAGAGAGAGAGAGAGAGAGAGAGAGAGAGTATATGTACAGTATACTGTATTGGTAAATCCTGTGATCATGCGTATTAAACCTTGATAATAAATATATGCGAACGTGCAACTGAGCAGAAAAGTCTCTTATTAAAATGAGACCAGGTTTATACTTTGATGAATAATATAGTCTATGATGAATTCTCCATAATTAAAAGGAAATTCCTCAAAATTAATGAAAGGGGATTTAATTTTGTCAGTGACTGCACAATACTGCGACTTAAACGTTACTAAGAAATAGTTTTGTTCATACAATAATTTTAATTAACTTCAAAAACAGAAAATCTATAGCTGTCACCATGCTAATACACACACACACACACACACACACACACATACATACATATATATATATATATATATATATATATATATATATATATATATATATATATATATATATTAGGAATAGGAAGGACGCTTGGAATGGGATGGGGTAGCTAACGGCAAAGTTTGTAGGAAATTTATTGCAGAGTTCCGGAACCCTATATGTGTATGTTTATACCTTTCATTAATTAATAATTACTTAATAACTAATAAATATTGCATATTAAAAAGTCTAGTGATGTAGGTCACATCCGCATCCGCATCCGCATCCGCATAACATCCGCACATTTTCTCGCATCCGCATCCGCGTCCGCATCCGCACTTTGGACTGCGGATGTCGTGCGGATGTGGACCGTTGAGATAAAACGTCATTAATAAGCGGAAATTATCAAATTCTACTATATTAATAGAACTAGTTCATTGTGCGCAAAAGTGATGCAAGCGACAAGACGAGAGGCTGTTCTTGTATGAAGTTACTCTCTTGCAACCTACTTAGATCCACATTACAAAGCTAAGTTATTTTCACCTAGTACTGGGTGATCAAAAAGTAACGCAACCCATGGGAAAACGATTTATTTCAGAGCAAGTGCTGGAAGTGGGCACCGTTCTGTGCTTCACACAAGTGGATACGGCGATTCATGTTCTTAAAGACCTTTAAAGATCCAAGGTGTATTTCATCTTTTTCATATATTCACCACCTGCAACAGAAGGAAAAAAATCAATTATGTGCGTTTCTCCATGGGTTGCGTTACTTTTTGATCACCCTGTACATTAGAACGAGTTAAATCATCACTTGGCAAAGCAGTTGAAGAGCTTCAATCTCTTGAATCTGTCGCTTCGCCACCCACCAAAAGAATAAAAGTTTCAGTGACAGAACCAACACCTTCAACAAACAAATCTATCACAGAATCTGTCTCTCAGTTTCTTGAGTCAAGCAGCAATGACGAGACCTACGCGATGTCAAAAGATGTAGTAAAAATGATCGAGAGCTATCACCAAGAAAAACGCCTGGCTGCATGTGACAATCCTATTAGTTGGTGGAAAAATACGCAGAATATCTATCCATACTTGAGTAAACTTGCAAGGAAACATTTAGCCTGTCCTCCAACAAACGTACCAAGCGAGAGATTATTTAGCAGTGCTGGATTAATATATGATGAAAAGAGAAACAGACTGGCAGCAGAAAAGGCAGAAAAGTTAATGTTCCTTAAGCATAACCTTCCTATAATTAAGTTTGAACATTAAACGATGAACATCTTAGTTTACTTTATTTTAATTACTCATTTATAAATATGCCTAATAAAACTTTAAACTTAATATAAATAGTTATCAAGCTAATTAAAGATCTCTTTTTATAAGGGTGGAGGTTGGGGAAAGAGGTCGGTGGGGTGCATTTGAGTTGGGTTCACGTCCCGCATCCTGGTAACACAATTATGGTTTCTAATTGTGGCTGAAACTCAACAAAATATAACGAATTTATTTGCAGACGAATTCACTGATTGATTTCTATATTAGTTAGATGCTTGATATTATTTTATATGTTCAGAGAAAAAGTACAGCAATTATTGTACAATTAATCAATTATACTACATTATAGCTACAGCTCTCTCTATATAATAACTTATATATACGTTAAACACAACAAATCTCGAATATATCCTAAAAAATAACGAAAATGTAGACATCCGCATCCGCATCCGCGGATGTTGAAATCAAACATCCTCATCCGCATCCGCGGATGTGAAAAAAATGACATCCGCTACATCACTATTAAAAACGTTCTTTCACCATTTCATACTTTAAGCAATAACTTTTTCTAATTTCTACGAAAATAAGAAAAGACGATGCCGCTACCAACAGACTATAACTTAGTAAGGCCATAATTGCATTACACCAGATTCACAGCAATTTCAGTAACATGAAGCACCTCCACACACAATGCTTGTGAAACTCGCGACTTTTTGAGGAAGCATTTTTCCGGCCGACTAATCTCCCTTTACGAGCCAGTGGAATGGTCCCCGCTCCGCCCATACTCGCCTGACTTCACACCCCTTCACTTTTCTTTTGTGGGGACAGGATCTATTCTACCAAGCCTAAAACACTTGAAGACCTAAAGACCAAAGTCTGTAAGGTAATCAACAACATCCCAGCTGAGTTACTTCCAAAAATTATGTCAAACATTTGTTTAAGGTTGAATATTGTGTTAGAAAAAAAATGACACACTGAACAGGTTTGTTTAAGGAAGATTAATGAACTCTTATGTTTTACGTACCTATTGCGTTTATCTTTTTGTCTAGATTCCTTTTTCTTTAGCTTAGAATGGACAGTTTTTAGGGACACCTGGTATATATATATATATATATATATATATAATTATCCTTGGTAGCTGGTTAAAAAGTCTTGCCTCCTTGACAATCAAGCTATTTTCCTTCAGTGTTAAGGATGTCCTTGTCCCTTCCTATTTTCCAGTGTTGTTTGGATGTTAACTGGGTTTAGTTTGAGGTTAGGTACCAGTTTTTCGATCATTTTCCATATGTAACTTATGGTGTACCTCTCTCTCTTCTTTCCAGCGGATACAGATTTAATTTACGTAAGTAGTATAGCCGAAAAAGGGGAGAGTGCAAGAATGTTGCAGGTTATTATGTAATGTTGCAAAGGGGTTGTTGCAAAGGGGGTGGGGGGAAACTTGGAGGCGGCGTTATCCCCCAAGAGAGAGAGGAGGAGAGAAAGGAGGAGAGGTGTTCACCTGGGAGGAGCCAAGTGCACATTAAGACTTCAGCCGAGTTGGCGTTGTTTTATAGGCTCCTAATCAGCCAGTTGGCGTAAATGGCTTGAGTTGCCAGATACCGCGATACCATTGTATACATTATTATAGACTCCTAATCAGCCAGTTGGCTGTAAATGGTTGTCAGATACCTCTTTTTAGCAGTATTATTGTATACATTATTATTATATACGTCTAATCAGCCAAGGGGGGAGAGGTACACATGCAGGAGGTACACATGCAGGAGGTACACACACATACGCACACATGCAGGAGGTACACACATACGCACACATGCAGGAGGTACACATGCAGTAGTTACACATGCAGGAGAGAGAGAGAGCTGAAGGAGGGAGAGAGACGCCTGTAGGAGAGAGAGAGAGAGAGAGAGCTGAAGGAGGGAGAGAGACGCCTGTAGGAGAGAGAGAGAGAGAGCTGAAGGAGGGAGAGAGACGCCTGTAGGAGAGAGAGAGAGACGCCTGAAGAGAGAGAGAGAGAGAGTAGTTGCCTTTAAGGCATATTATTTTCGTTTTCCTAACCTAAGAGGCCACTAAGGGGTTTACCAAAGGGCCAAAAAAAGAAGGACCAGAGGTCCTTGCTCGGCTGGAGCCGAGCTGGGAATGAGTCTTCACCAGCTTCTCGATCTTTTATAAGCCTCTATTCTGGCTGAGTTGCCAGATCACGCCTTGTATTGGGGTGCTGAGTTGCCAGATCGCACCATGTATTCTAATAAGCATTGTGTACCACAATATGGTAGATGAATTAAATAATTACACACTTAATTGAAATATAGATGTATATAGTGTTTTACAATAGATGTATATAGTGGATTATATGCAAAATATAACATTAACTTGAGCTTCCTTGAAGTTGAACTTATCGAAACAAATAACGTAGTTATCCAACCAACCATAGAAAACAGAATTATAGAAAATATATATATATATATATATATATATATATATATATATATATATATATATTATGAAAATCATACCAAGCGTATATTATATTAAACTATACGACTATACGTAAACCACAATATATATTTATATAGTTAATCAGTTGGAAGAATCAAACATATAAAATAACAGTATGTTTATATAGATAATCAATTGGAAGATTCAAAGACGGAACAAATAACGTAGTTATCCAACCAACCATAGAAAACAGAATTATAGAAATATATATATATATATATATATATATATATATATATATATATATATATATATATTATGAAAATCATACCAAGCGTATATTATTTTAAACTATACGTAAACCACAATATATATATTTATATAGTTAATCAGTTGGAAGAATCAAACATATAAAATAACAGTATGTTTATATAGATAATCAATTGGAAGATTCAAAGACGGAACAAATAACGTAGTTATCCAACCAACCATAGAAAACAGAATTATAGAAATATATATATATTATATATATATATATAATATATATATAATATATTATGAAAATCATACCAAGCGTATATTATTTTAAACTATACGTAAACCACAATATATATTTATATAGTTAATCAGTTGGAAGAATCAAACATATAAAATAACAGTATGTTTATATAGATAATCAATTGGAAGATTCAAAGACGGAACAAATAACGTAGTTATCCAACCAACCATAGAAAACAGAATTATAGAAATATATATATATATATATATATATATATTATATATATATATATATGAAAATCATACCAAACGTATATTATTTTAAAACTATACGTAAACCACAATATATATATATTTATATAGTTAATCAGTTGGAAGAATCAAACATATAAAATAACAGTATGTTTATATAGATAATCAATTGGAAGATTCAAAGACGGAACAAATAACGTAGTTATCCAACCAACCATAGAAAACAGAATTATAGAAATATATATATATATATATATATATATATATATATATATATATATGAAAATCATACCAAACGTATTATTTTAAACTATACGTAAACCACAATATATATATATTTATATAGTTAATCAGTTGGAAGAATCAAACATATAAAATAACAGTATGTTTATATAGATAATCAATTGGAAGATTCAAAGACGGAACAAATAACGTAGTTATCCAACCAACCATAGAAAACAGAATTATAGAAATATATATATATATATATATATATATAATATATATATATATATGAAAATCATACCAAACGTATATATTTTAAACTATACGTAAACCACAATATATATATATATTTATATAGTCAATCAGTTGGAAGAATCAAACATATAAAATAACTATGTTTATATAGATATTCAATTGGAAGATTCAAAGACGGAACAAATAACGTAGTTATCCAACCAACCATAGAAAACAGAATTATAGAACGATGCAATTCGAAACACATGAGCTTCATCCCTGCGAAGAAAATTGAAAAACGAAATTTAAAGAAACGAAGAAAGTTGGAAATACCAAAACATAATCCGATAGAGGAAAGGATTTCCGAGAATCTGCCCAACTCGGTCGACCATATTTTACCTTTCTACGAGTCAAATCAAACAAAACCTCACCTCACTCCTTGTTTTCAGCATTCATTCATTTCAGGTTTTATTGTGAATTTCATCCCATATCTATATATATATATATATATATACTGTATATATATATATATATATACCCTTTGGATAAACCTTTGGTTAGCTTCCGCCGAATTGTTCATTCTGACGAAGGTCAAGCTTTCCACTCCACCTTAGACCTACAGTTTAACGTGGAACCATCAACAGCCCAGCGTCTTAACCCACTAGGACACGTAGGGTGCCCATTTATCTGCCAACCACTTTCTTTTATTATGTGTAATGACCACCTTAGACCTACAGTTTAACGTGGAACCATCAACAGCCCCAGCGTCTTAACCACTAGGACACATAGGGTACCCATTTATCTGCCAACCACTTTCTTATTATATGTGTAATGACCACCTTAGACCTACAGTTTAACGTGGAACCATCAACAGCCCCAGCGTCTTAACCACTAGGACACGTAGGGCACCCATTTATCTGCCAACACTTTCTTTTATTATGTGGAATGACCACCTTAGACCTACAGTTTAACTCCGAACCATCAACAGCCCCGCGTCTTAACCACTAGGACACGTAGGGTGCCCATTTATCTGCCAACCACTTTATTTTATTATGTGTAATGACCACCTTAGACCTACAGTTTAACGTTGAAACCGAATGTTATTTTTAAAATATAATTATGATATATTTCTTTATACCCTCTCGATTACATTAGTGACTAATGATGCGGGAAATTGAGTAAATGGAAATATTATTTTCTCGAAAACTATGGGTGATAGAAAACTCTGAAACCATATTTGGAATCAATATCAAAAGTTCTATACGAATCACCAAATAATTTTCAAAGGAGAATAAGAGCATTAATTCTATTAGTGAAAATATAAAGATGCAATTACTCGTCCGTACCCGTTATAGCGGAATGGTACGCGTCATAGCTCCACCCAGCTACATCGGCAGCCAATCACCATGGACCTGTACGTCTCCCCAGATTTGTATGAAGAAAGTGATACTGCAGCATTAACCGCAATTAGTCTTTTCAATGCGATTGATTGTGGCGAATTATTTTCGACGCAAACCGTAGAAGATATTTGCAGTGACGCTCCTTACAATCCGACGCAAGGGACTACCATAGAAATGTAAGTGTCCATAATTCGATTTTATAGATATATGGAGAGTTGTAGTATTTCGTCAAATAGATACTAGTAAAAAATGTCAATCAATGTTATTTCCCCATCATGCTAAAATCGAAATTGGTAATCGAACCAAAGATATCTTCACATAATGGGGATCTGTCTGTATACTCTGTATATGTTTTAAAAGCATTATCCTTTAAGGTCCGATGAGGATTTGACACGTGTTATACAATCTTTGAAGAACCTCGGAATATGGATGATATACTGATCAGTCAGCAGTGTCACATCCTCCACCATGGACCTGTGCGTCTCCCCAGACTTGTATGAAGAACGTGATACTGCAGCATTAACCACAATTAGTCTTTTCAATGCGATTGATTGTGGCGAACTATTTTCAACGCAAACCGTAGAAGATATTTGCAGTGACGCTCCTTACAACCCGACGCAAGGGACTACCATAGAAATGTAAGTGTCTATAATTAGAATTTTATATATATATGGAGAGTTGTAGTATCTCGTCAAATAGATACTCGCCAAAAATGTCAATCAGTGTTATTTCCCCATTATGCTAAAATCGAAATTTTTATGGCGTTCACTCCTCGAACCAAAGATATCTTCACATAATGGGGATCTGTCTGTCTGTATACTCTGTATATGTTTTAAAAGCATTATTCCTTTAAGGTCCGATGAGGATTTGACACGAGTTATACAATCTTTTGAAGAATCTCGGAATAGGGAGGGTATACTGATCAGTCAACAATGTCACACCGAAATAATGTAAGTGTTTTTCGATCTTTTTGGGATAAGAAGACACAATATATTTTCATAAATTTATTAAATGAAAGAAATCAGTACAATAAACGAATATACCGTTACAAATATACGAACAAAAACATTATAATATACAACGAGTACGTACAATTGGAAAACGGTTTTTTATCTGTCTGCATACCATTTCATCGTTTCGGCGTGTGTGACACGGGTCAAATAAATTTAAAATATTTATAAATTCTTTATCATTTGACATATGCATGAGAAATGAGACACAGTACATTCCGCAAACATTAGTAAAATATCCCTGCATACGAAATGGGTTCCATACAACTTCGGGAATATGTAACTGAGCGAGAAATTTTACAATAATAGGGTCACTCCAGGGTTGAGTACCGAGTGAATCAAAATAGTACAGGCGCTGTCTATTTTTAAAATAGACAGCGATCCAGTGAATCCCTTCATTACCGATGATGTCTGTGTTCACAATAAGACTACCGCATTCTCGCGTACTTGGCAAACTCAATGTTTCATTCTTCGCAAACACGCCGATAAATTTGGAACGTGTGACTCGCTCCATTACTTCTGAAGTGTATTAGCATCCATTTTAAAAGTCAGTGATAACGCTTCTAAATCTATCTACTTCTATTAGGGCTTGCGATTCGAGATATACTAGTACACTAATAGGAGCGTCTATAGGCTTGGCGAATTCCAGCCGCACTGAGATGTTACCGCTCTGCTGTGGTGTTAAATGGGTATTTACGCTAGCAGATAAGTCAGGTGTAATGTCAAACGGTAAAGGTTAAATTGATCAATGAATTCTTCCTGCGTTACCCCATTACCAAGCTCATCACAATCACCTGCAATATGGGTCAGATTACTATAGGCTCTGGCACAAAGAGGTAACACAGCGTCTGATGAATAGTCCGTACCCATTGTTCCACCCAAGGCAGTGCCATTAACGTATAGAGTTATATTTTTAAGTCCGAAATTCTCGAATTTAAAGGCACTCTTTTTATATTTTCCATTCACCGAAGCGTGGTCCTGCATGCCGATTAATATCCTTTTAGGAAGATTTCCCAGGGCAATGTTTTCTATCTGCTTCGATGCCAACCCTGCAGGAACCGTATATAGTTTGATCTGCACTCTGTTAATAGGATATTTCACTGTAGCGTTTAGTAAATTTTTCTCAATTTCTAGTTGTTTTGGTGAACTTAATTTCACTCGCCGTACGCGGAGGTATGTGTCCATAATGTGAACCACAACGGACTTTGCACCCTCTTCTTGATTCGCATCCAGATTTAAGCAGATCTCAGGACTCGTGCGGGTGAGCTTTATTTTCATATCCACCCCGTTCACAAGCAACTTCTCCTGGAAAGTGAAATCTGTGTGCAACCGTCCAAAACACTCGTATATTTTCTTTTTAGAATTTTTAAATTTGTCCTTTATACTATTTTCATCTTTAGTTTGATAATATCCCTCCGCACTTAAAAAGGTAGCCTTCGCTTCTTTGGAAAAGTTGAGGACATTTTCCAAATAGGCTCGTAGATGATAGTACCCCGTGCCTGCCGATATGTTGGTCTGATTTAAATATACGTCACACTGGTTGAATATGGCGTGCAGAAAGTTTGTTTCAGGGTATACAGCATATTTGTCATCGCAGGCCGTTCCATCAGAATGGGCTATACGTAGCTTAGCGTACATGTGCACACAGCTTGGATCAAAAAAGTAAGGACCTGAGCTGGGTATCACGAATTCTATAGGTGCACTCGGTGAACTAATTGTGTTTAAAGGGTTAATTGTAATAAAGTCACTGTGCTCAATAGAAACTTGGGTTGGCGGGAGCTCAAAAAAGGACAGCTCCGATTTACAGCATTGTGAACTACATGGGTGGATGAAGCGTGCCATGGCGAAATAGTGACTCCTCTCTCGACAAGTGGTAAACAAACTATGATTCATGAGATCAATATCCTTAGCTTATATCAGTCAAAAAAGTGGTCAACCATAGGTTTCATTCGCTTACAGCATTTCTTTTTGATAGCCTTTTACGTTTAATACCACGTGACCCCTTCTTCTTCCGGGGAGCCCTCTTCTTCTTCCCCCACCACGCATTTTTCTCTTTGCATCTTTGATGATTTCGTTCCGTGTACGCTTTAAATGTTTTTTTAGAGCTTCTTTAGGTTTAGCCCCGGCCAATATGTCTTCTGCAGTGTTAAGGCCTGATTGTAGCGCTTTCCTTCCAAGGTATCTGGCACCCCTCTTCAGCAAAGGAACAGCCGTACGTAGTATGGATGAAAAAATGGATCCAAGTCCACTACCGCGCTGGTATCGCATCCCTCGATAGACGGTGAAAGGCTTTCTATCCATTATAACTCAGTGCGTCGAAAGTGTAGCTTCACTGTTAAGCTCCCGTTACCGAATGGGAAGTTTTCGCCCTCAATCGTTCTTATATATATTGTGATATTGGTTATTAAATTAGTTGCGACATTCACATAATGGGGCCTGTCATATGTAATACTCAAACTCCTTCCTCTATGGTTGGGGATGTGAGCAATGCGCAGCAGGCGTGCCTGGGTATCCCCAACAAACTGGTGCTCCACTATATTACTGTAAATATAGCACATGTCTGGGGACCTTTCAGCCAATTTCTCCATCTTCAATTGATACATTAATCTGGACAAGTTATACTGTGTCTCGTGAAATGTGTCTCTTTGGAAGGCTGCGCTATATCGGCCGTTGGTTAGAATTTTGAACTTTCTATGTTCTTTAAGACGTCTGTTAGTCTTTGATTTTAGGATTAGTGTATGTGCAGGGTTGTTTACGATTTCATATACTAAATCATTCGTAAGGTTTGAGTTTCTTAAACTCACGTTTAAGCCTCTCACAACATCCTCGGCCGAACCATATTGACCCGGCCCTAGTCTTACTTCTGTACTGTAATACCGTGTAATCTTAGTCCGAGCGATGCGCATAGTTTCATCCATAGCTACCCCAGCTTTTTCACACTCGTCAATGTCTCTAAGAATCGTAAAAACGGTTTCTTTATGTTCAATATTTAAAAAGACGGTGTCCAGCTGAATTTCGCATATCCCCACCTCATACGAATCACGACCCAATTCAATGTGCCCATGGAGTTCTGTTACAAAGTTGGCTAGCGTGTTGTTAGGGTGTACAGACAGGGACGAGGAGGACGGGAGTGTGACGTAGAAATGGTTAGGAGCCATGTTGCATACTATTTAAGCTTCATTATTGCATCAGCTTTTATATAGGTGTTGAAGCTTTCTGGGTACCCTAGCCATTTCACCAGGTACATTTTTCTCCTTCCTGAACCTTTGCTTCCTAAAATTTTCTCAATTTTAAACACATTTTTTTCTAAATTAAACGCAACTTTCTGCAATTCCTCGCGGTAAAAGCCTCCTGAGATTTCTTCCCCATTCAAATCTTCAATGTAATACATCATTATCACACCTTTAGGTCTCACAGCCCTAACTTTAAAAATCTCGCGTGTCCATCCTTGCTCAAAACCCTTTGCGAATTTATTCCCCGAACGAGACAGCCTTACATAATCATTGATTTTGAAGCGCACAGAGTGTGGTGGTGGTGGTGGTGGTGGTGATCCATCTCTTCTCGGGAGCGTACCTCTTTCTAAAACTTCGTTAGGTGTTGCCCCAATCGTGCGATGGTGTGAGCGGTTGTAGGATGATGCCAATGATTCCAGAATGTCTAGAAATCTGTATGGTTTTTATGTGTAAAATAACGGTGCATGCGTTCCTTTATGGTGCGCTGAACTCTTTCAGCTAAAGAAGCCTTATGTATAGAATTGGTTGTGTAATAGCTGATATTAAACTCTGTCAACATATTCTGAAAAGCACGGCCTATAAACTCCTTCCCCATATCCGTACAAAAATAGCCAGGAACCCTGTTTTCTTTTAACATTAGCGTTTTGGTGGCTTTAGCAACTGTTTCTGGTGATTTATTTTTCAGAGGAACTAGCCATAGATATCAAGAGAACACGTCTATTATGAATAGAATGTAGCGGTAACCATCGTTATACACAGAATATCTTTAATGTCTGTTAAATCTGCTTGCCAAATAGAATCAATCGAGGAAGCCGTTGTCTTGGCTGTTTTAAACCTTTTTCTCACAGGCTTATGAAGCGTATAAGCGTCCTGCTCCCTCAAAAATCTTTCAACATCTTTTTTTCCTACTCCGTAAACACTTCTGTACAGTCTATCTACGCCGCCGTAAGAGGATGGGGTAGAAATGTCATAATAGCGTTTAGTTAATACGTTAGCCATTTGCGTATTTTAGAGGCACGTGGGTAGGGTTGGTTTAACCTCTTCTTGCTCCTCTTCAAAGGTGTTACCGCCGGGGGTGACGGCGCCTTCAATTGTGTCACAGGCGTTGCATGTTCCAAGTCTTTTAACCTGTTCAGATTTCCTATCAACGTTTTAGGGACATTTATTTGTTGTAGTCTTGCTTAATATGCTTCCATCCTGATGGTGATGGCCTATCCCACTTTCTCACCAGATCATGGACAATGTCTACGATATTCGATCCCTGTACCTTTGATCCTTCCACAATGATCTCCCCTGTATCGGTCCATTGTATGGCGGGATCCTCATTCAATAGATTATAAAGACTTAAGCCTTTACTCCTCAATGTAAGTGGGAGGGTATTTTTAATACATGTTCGATATGTTGTGTGGCTAATCTTTTTGGTTGGTCAGCTGTGTCGTCGGGTATAGATCCTATGTCGCCATCGTCCCCCGTGCTGTGCCTAATAACCACAGGAATCTCTGTAGGGCTCTTATAATTTTCGTACTCGTGAAGAAATTTCTGCAGAGCTTCTTGGTATAAGATTCTTTTCTCATCAGGTGTTTTTTCACTGTTTAATAGGGCTAACAATTCGCTTTCCATTCTTTTAAGTCTGCTTTTACGGGGATCTAGATACGTGTGATTCCTTTGCAGTGAGGCGTACACCTCGTGGGGAATCACTACCACTTTCTTCATTATATTAATCTAGTCAGTAAAGGACCCAAAACTGAAAATAAGATGGGGAGAAATGACCCTCCTGTTTGTACAATAATTCGCTTTTTCTTCGCTACAGTTTGGCTTTTACGAGCGAGTGCACGTATTATGTTCTTGTAGCGGCGTAGGCGAGCCTTCTGATGGGTTTTCATTGATACATGCAATTTATAACGTTAAGACAGATTTCACAGATGCATTTTAAAAAGTCGGCATCGATATTTTTAATAAACATCTGCTGCATTGCCCGGGCAGTCGATGATAGATTTTATTAATTCACGGTATTTCTTTAGTCTCTTTGTCATTCTGGAATATACACCGTTTCAGGCTCGTTTGGAAATATATTCGTTCGCAGAAGCACTCTAAACGTGTTTCGCGGATGAAGGTCGCAAAGCAAATATCCGTAACGCGTGCTTGTAGCTTCTTTATAAACTTCCAAAAACTCCTTACGCTGATTCGGGAACATTTGATTGGCTAATACCCCAATTTGTGATACATCTCTACGTTGCGCGAATAAGACTAGATATTGCGTATTTAACGACACATCGCGCATGTATCTATTTTTGAAAAATAGATTCTGATTGATGAAGAACACGCTTATGTTAAGATGGTGGGAGAATACTGTAAATGTCTCGGCAAACGTTTTATCCATCTCCAACATGAGATCGTCAATTACAATGATTGTATGTTCATTTCCCTTTAACGAATTAACGTCATATACGCCTTTGTGGAACAAAATATCATCTTGGTACTCGTTGAACACTGATTGATACGTCGAATAGCACCATATAACTTTATGCACAAATTTCGAGAACATCTCCCCTTTTCTTTAATGATTTTAAGCATAAACACAGTTTTACCACATCCTGTAGGTCCAGATATAATACATGTGGATGGGCTCGTGAATCTGAATTTTTCTACAGAGTCCATTTCTAACACGTCACACTCCTAAGTGAGTCATTTACAAAATATTACAAATTTTGAGTGCTGATCCTTATATTTCTTCTCCCACAGAACCGTGAATGACGATGAGGTAGAGCAGCCCATCATTACGGATGACCTCGACGACAGTGTAGTTGTGATCTCCTCCCCTGAACCCTCACCAGCGATACCGGTAACACGTCCAAAGCGGAGGTATGAGATACCCACGTCAGGTATAAAGCGACCGAAATACGCGTCTGTTGCAGCGGTAATAGATCCCCAACCCTCAACCTCTTACGCAACAACACCCCCAGCAGCACCTAATATATCCCCTTATTCATCCGCCGCCCCCCGTTCTGTTAAGTCTACAATAATAGAGCCCCAACCATCAACCTCCTACGCAACAGGGCCCCCATCAGCAGCACCTTCCGCTAATATATCCACTAATTCATCCGCCCCCGTTCTGTTGAGGATGGTATAACGCTGGAATTGGTGCGATCCGCAGCCCCCACCCCAGCCTTGACTAGAAATCGGTATAGAGTCAGGGTCGACCCTAGAGTCATGTATAGCAAGTGGAATTGAGCGCGGACTACGCCGGGTTGTAGAGCGTATTATAGAGTTTGCTCTTCAGAATCGTGACGAGCGTGAAGTCAGGACGAGTATGTCCTTTGGATTCGGGTCAGATGACGGTGATGTAGACGATTATTGGGTGATAGTGCCATTTAGACGTTTGGCGGCTGAAGATGTAGAATATATATTAGGGCGTATAATGCAAGCCGCCCAAAGTAGTATAGCCTTCAATATGGACAACTTCACGGTAAATATTGACCATGTATACCGTGTTGCGGGTCATAGTGCCATACCGTATACTCTTAACTTCAATTCTCAAGCTATTTATAGACGGCATATAAACGTCGATCGTGGTTGCGGCTTTATAGCAGTACTCTTAGCACGTATGTTTACTGTACAAAATACACGAACTCAAAAAATTTGGTTGCCTACAGTCGTGGAGCATGCCCGTAAACTAGCTGAAGACTGTGAACTTGAATTTGACTGTAATATGGGTCCTGAAGAGCTGAGAAGGGTAGAACAGGAAATGAATGTCCGCATAGTTGTGTTTGGGTTGGATGATCGTCGTAGGACTGTGTATGTTTTTAAAAGCTGTGTGAGAGATCGTACAAGGCCCCTACTTATTTTAGGATTGTCAGGGACAACGTATCTCCCCATCCGTAATATAAGGTGGCTTTACGCGAGTTATGACAAAGTCGAAAATATGGGAGACATCATGATTTGTGTAAGGGGTGCCTCGAGTTTGCGGATGATATAGTGAGACATTGTAAAGAATGTCACATGGTATGTGAGCAGTGTAAAAGCACCAAATGTGAAAGCCGTGTAGTTGAAGCTGAGAAGAGAGACTGTGATGTGTGTAGACGCACATTTTTCAATAATAGCTGTTTTGATTTCCATAAATCAATTGGCACGTGCAGGAAAATGAGAATCTGTGAATGTGGTATGTTTCACACAATGGATAATTGGGGAAAATTTAAGCACAAGTGTGACGTAATTCACTGTCCTACATGCCAGGAGGAATATAAGGCGGATGGAGTAAAGCATGTATGTTATATGAAAGATGCTAAGCCTAAAAATAACCCCTGTATAACTGTATACTACGATATAGAAACATATACGAACGCTGAAACCAAAGAGGTAATTCCACATTTACTTGTGAGCCAGACTATCTGTGATGAGTGTATGGATATCGAATGTGACGAGTGCCCCAAATGTGGTAAACGGACAAACGTTTTTAAAACGAATGTCAGCGATAGTCCTGTGAAACTATTTGTGTCCTATATTGTCAAGTTAGCCGACAAGTTCAAAAAAATGACTGTGTATATTCTCGCCCATAACGGGGCAAAGTTTGACACGCAGTTCCTTTATAAGGAGTTGCTTGAACACGAATCCTCTGAGATATTTACAGGTGATCCATTGAAAAGAGGCAACAAATTAATACAGATGCAGATAAGAGGCAATGTACAATTTAAAGATACTTTATTTTCACACCTTGTAAATTAGCAAAGCTACCCAAGGTGATGGGAGTAGCAGCTGAAGTTTCCAAAGGATACTTCCCATACACTTTCCTCACCAGCGAGACTTTAAACTACGTAGGCCCACCACCCCCCAAACATTATTTTGACTGCATGGATGAACGTGAAGATTTGATCGATACTACGACAGTTTTAATGAAAGTAACCCTTATAATATAGCTGATGAATGTGAGCGTTATTGCGTGAATGATGTGCGCGGCTTAGAGTATGTTTCCAGGCCTTTAGAAGGATGTACATAGCCCGTTTCAAATGCGATCCACTGCAAGTCGCAACCACCATCGCATCATTATGTTTTACGGTGTTCAAGAATAACTTCATGCCGAAAGACACCTTAGCCATTATTCACCGAAACAATCCCCGCAGTTACGGGCACAAGGCTATTTACTGGCTCATACACCTACAGCAACAGACAGGTGTATACATAAAGCACGCCCGCAACACGGGTGAAGTACCCATTAAGATTAATGGACGTGTTTTTGGGTTGATGGGTTAAGTGAAAACCGTGTCACTGTGAAGACTGTGTACTCCTTTAACGGTTGCTGGTGGCATGGATGCCCCCGTCCTGAGTGCGGAGTCACCGGAGATATCAACGGTAGGTCTCCTGCCGACTGTCTTGCATCGACCCGCACCCGCGATCAACTTATAGGATCACAGTTCACTCACAAAGTCTTGTGGGAGCATGAATATGATGCACGGATGGAGACAGACGAGGTGTACCGTGAGGAAATAAAAGCGATCAAGCGTTCAATGGTGCTGGATCCTCTCAAATGTGGTGATAGCTTGTTTGGAGGACGTACAAATCCTTTCAGACTATACTTCCCACCTACGGAGGGCGTGAAGCTCCATTACTACGATTTCTGTTCTTTATACCCATACGTGATGAAGAGCAATCCGTACCCCGTGGGCGCTCCTGAGAAACTGGTGGGGCCTAGCCTACCATCCATCAATGAATTTTCAAAAAATTTGAATGATCGTTACTTTGGGATCTCTTTCGTAGACGTACTCCCCCCACGCAATTTATGGATGCCGATCTTACCTGTCGTTATCGACGACAAGCTCATGTTTCCCCTGTGCGTGAAGTGCGCGGAAGAGGATAACGGCGAATGTAACCATATACCCCACCAGCGTAAGATCAGAGGCGTATATACAAGTCCTGAGTTGGCCCTAGCCGTGCGCCATGGTTATAGAATACTGAAGATACATGAGGTGTGGAGGTTTCAGAAGCTACCCAACCTTTTCACACCATATATAAACACCTTTTTGAAGGATAAGGTTGAGGCATCAGGGTATCCGCGAGGAGTTGATACCGAAGATGAAAAGTCTGCCTATATTCAACGTTACCGCGACCGCGAAGGTATACAACTTGATCGTGTCCAAATTGTAAAGAATCCTGGCAAGCGCTTTAGTGTAAAGTTGTGTCTAAACAGTCTATGGGGAAAATTTGCGCAGAATACCGGCAGAGGGAGCATTCATTTGGCACAAAGTTATAGCGATGTCTGGGATTATGCCAATGCCCCCGATAAAGAGGTCATGGAGATCGTAAATGTAGGTAATACTTACGTAATAAAGTACAACAACACTGAATTTGCCACAGATACCTCAAGGGTTACAAACATACCTGTGGCCAGCTTCACAACAGCCTACGCCCGTATAAAACTTTGGGGTCTATTGCATTCTCTTGGGCGGAGAGTATTGTATGCCGATACAGATAGCGTGATATTCACAGAGAGGGAGGGTGAATACATGCCCACTATTGGGGAGTTCCTCGGCGAGCTCACTGATGAGATCAAGGATGAGTATGGGGACAACGCATACGCCGACTCTTTTGCCTCAACAGGACCTAAGACTTATGGGGTACGGGTCAGGGTGGGGGATGAAATGAAATATATCGTGAAGGCAAAGGGTATTACGCTCAACCATGCGAATCGGGAGGTTGTTAACTTTGAGTCGTTGAAGGATCTAGTATGTTTGGATGAACAACCTCACCAACTAATTGTAGGCACCCACAATTTTCGGGCGCAGAAGCTGGGGGGCGTGAAGGAACTTAGGGGTACGATGGTTGCCGTAACACCTATAGGAAACGTTACCAGTTACCTGGTACCTATGATACCGTACCCTTTGGATACCAATGATGCTTCTAACTCACACGTCTTGTATATAATCGTATCTATTTGTAAATATATATATATATATATAACTTGAATATCTCGTTTATTAAATCGTATTTGTAAATATATATAACTTGAATATCTCGTTATTAAATAAATCATGTTTCAAATAGCGTTTCACTTTCTCCTGTGTGTGTGTGTGTGGGGTGGTGGGTGTGTGTGTGTGTGTGTAGGTGAAAGTTCTAAGCTCCGCCCAACTGTAAGACCGTGAGTCATGCTACTATCTGGGAGTCCCTGCGTGGTCAGTCGACCGCAGTAAGCCCGAGAGATCAGACGTGTATTCAGATCAGACGTGTGTATTCAAAGGCTACCTTTAATATTGCTTGTCACGTGTACGAAATGGTATTCAGTAAAGTGCCAGGAGGTGGTGGATACCGAAAAACTTCCTATTCATCCCTCCTATGCCTCTTTAAAAACATTGGATTGTGCGAAGTTCCAAGATGTACAAATACTCTACGGATGTTCTGGTGAGACCGTTGAAGGCTTTCGTTGCACAGACGATGTGCTGAAGTATACTGCAGAGCTAAACTTTATAAAAGTCTCACATACACCGTGAAGTAAAAGAAAACAACGCGTGCAGAAGAGAAGCAGCAGGTATGGATAATGAGTCTTGCTGATGGGTGGTGTGACAAGCGGTATTACGTCATGCTACACCATGTCGATTACTCATCCCTACGACTGAAATGTGAATCTCGTGATCATGGACAATCTTAAGTATTTTTATCACTATATTAACGTATATCATGATGAGGGTTGTAGTAGTGAGGTTGTGGCTAGTGCCCTGCGTGAATTTTTAACAGAGTTTAGAGACAAGTATCATTGATGGGCAGAAAGGAAAAATATGAACATATGTTCCTCTCAAATAGTGCGCGGAGTGTGGAGATGTTTAGTAAATGTCCTAGTTCTTATCCAAAATGTCTGTGCGTAGGCTGGTAGTGATATTCTTGTACCGTACAAACAATTCGACTCGCGGAACAAGCCCATTCGCGTATCATCGAGTCAGCCGCCCGTCGAACCTCCTGCCTACCTGCGTGCCTCACACGGCTCATAGTTATCTCAGAGCTGAGCCGAGTGGACGTGCGCTCCTCGAATACGATGGAACTTCCTTTGAGCAGCATTCTCAACGCCTCGTACGATGTGTCCGTGACGAAATCGTTGCGCGTATTCAGGCGTAATTCCGGTACCATTAGTTATGTACTGGAACGGAATGTAGACCGACAAACAAGCGGGTTATTTAAGTATCGAGGAGATGAATAGAATCTTTGTGATAGTGAGAAGTGGAGTGAAGATCGTTATAAAATACCTGAACGTAGGTACAAGAAGAGAGCAGATTAGTGACGCACCCTCATACGCCGTTGTATGTACGTTGTGTATAAATAACGTCGGCCGTGCATTGATATAAGGCTGATGTGGAAGAATGCTTCTGATAATAACGCTTATTCCTACGCGAAAACCGTTTCATCCTCGACAGAATGTTTGAAATCGCGGATTCCGTAAACTGAAACCTATATTAGACGCGCGTGTTACGGACATGCTTATTTTGATACAGTACTTGAATACGCATACACCGCTCTGCTCGATGGGTTTACCGAGTGTAGGGCTGGTGAGAATGGTCTAGTGCTGGATGTTTATTTAAAAAGTTTAGACTCTTTGAAATACCATGAACTTTGGTACAAAGCAATTGATCGGTACAAGGCTGAGCTCACCTACACCGTTCACCCTGAAGAAACATTTCTTTATATAACGCGCAGTTGGTCGTAACGATTTAGAAGATTATTTCAATTGCCGCTATGTTGAATGAGTTCACGATTGAAAACCTCGAGTCGGTAGAAATAAACCCTCGATTGGAAAAGCGTTCTTATAAAACTTGTGTTTAATAATGTAGCTAACGATGAACTCTTTCTGCGTGCTTTTGATTGTATTCTAGACGTATTTAAAGATGACTTACCAACCGGTTGTAAGTGGAACAAAATAGTACTGAACGATATGAAAAGCCCTTCATATCGAATACAGGTTTCCTATACTTTAAGCGGTGAAATATTATTAAGCCGCATATACTGCGGAATGCAGAGCAATAATGATGTAATTGTAAACTCGATTAAGACGAGTTTAGTATTTTGAAAAAAAAGTGAATTGTATTTATATTTTGCTTGACATTCCCGATTATACGCATATTTCTATTGAAATGTATATTATTTGAAAAGTATATTTATTTTATAATTATCTCCATAATTGTGTGTGTGTGTGTATATTTCTCCTGTACTGTTATGTACATATTTCTATTGAGGTGTATATGAAATGTATATTTTATTTTATATATATATATCCATAATTGTGTGTATATATTTCTGTTATACGCATATTCCTCAAATGTATATTTATTTTCTATATATTTATAATAAAAAGAATGATGCAATGTTGTTTATTGTTATGCCTTCTACTACGGTATTCGAAATATAATAATGCATACAACGGTATTGCGGTATCTGGCAATATTTAAGCCTTCTAAGCCAACTGGCTGATTATGAGTCTATAATAGTGTATACAATGGTATCTGGCAACTCTGTCTTCGATTAATGAATACATGGCGCTATCTGGCAACTCATTTACAGCCAACTGGCTGATTAGGCGTATATAATAATAATGTATACATAATACTGCTAAAAAGAGGTATCTGGCAGCCAATTACAGCCAACTGGCTGATTAGGAGTCTATAATATGTATACAATGGTATCGCGGTATCTGGCAACTCAAGCCATTTACGCCAACTGGCTGATTAGGAGCCTATAAAACAACGCCAACTCGGCTGAAGTCTTAATGTGCACTTGGCTCCTGCAGGTGAACACCTCTCCTCCTTTCTCTCCTCCTCCTTTCTCTTGGGAGATAACGCCGCCTCCAAGTCCCCCCCCCCCTTTTGCAACAACCCCCACCCCTTTTGCAACAACCCCCACCCCTTTTGCAACATTACATAATAACCTGCAACATTCTTGCACTCTCCCCTTTTGCGGCTATACTACTTACGTAATCTTTCCCAGTAGTTGAGTTCTTTGCAGCTATCAATCATGACTGTGAAATTTCTTTGAATTTATCCTACAGGGTGTTCCATTTAAATGGAACCATAGTTAGTAATTAATAATGCCTTTTTTTTTCCAAATTTGTGAGGGTAAACGAAATAAAGGTAATAAGAAGGTAATAAAGGTAAAGGTAACAAAGATAAGGTAAGGTAATAAATTAAGGTAAGGTAATAAAGTAAATAAAAGTAATAATGGTACGAATATCTTTTCCAGTCTTTATTACTCCCTGTGGTTCCATTTAAATGGGAGTAATAAATATTAGAAAGGATATTGTCACCTCTATTACCGTTATTTACCTTTATTAGTTTACCTTACCTTTATTACCTTTATCCTTATTACCTTATTATTATCTTTATTACTTTACCTTACCTTTATTACCTTTATCTTTATTACCTTATTATTACCTTTATTACTTTACCTTACCTTTATTACCTTTACCCTTATTACCTTATTATTACCTTTATTACTTTACCTTACCTTTATTACCTTTACCCTTATTACCTTATTATTACCTTTATTACTTTACCTTACCTTTATTACCTTATTATTACCTTTATTACTTTTACCCTCACAAATCTAGAAAAAAAGACATTATTAATTACTTCCTATGGTTCTGTTTAAGTGGAACACCCTGTAGTTTATTAATTTCCTCCTTTTTTATATGGAGACGTCAAGACTGAGCAATCACTCCATGATTCGCATAGGACGGCTGTGGGACACTTGACCTCTGATCTTTCGGCTATCTCTGATTGGGGCAGAGAAAATCTTGTGGCTTTCAATGCCTCAAAAACTCAATTCCTCCATCTGTCTACTCGTCACAATCTTCCACACGACTATCACCTTACCTTTAACAACACACAACTCAATCCTTCCTCTTCTCTTAACATTCTTGGCGTTTCCTTTTCTCGTGATCTCTTTTGGAAAGATCACATATAATCTCTTTCCAAAACAGTTTCTAAGAGGTTAGGTGTGTTGTACCACCTCCGCGGTTTCTTCACCCCCACTCAGTTGTTATCTCTGTACAGGGGTCTTATCCGTCCCTGTATGGAGTATGTTTCTCATGTGTGGGGTGGCTCAACCCACACAGCCGTACATGACGGGTGGAATCAAAGGCTTTTCGTCTCATCAATTCCCCGCCTCTTACTGATTGTCTCTCTCTCTCTCTCTCTCTCTCTCTCTCTCTCTCTCTCTCTCTCTCTCTCTCTCTCTCTCTCGTCGCAATGTTGCCTCACTCTCTTTTTACTATCGCTATTATAACGACATTGCTCTTTTGAACTCTCCAATTGTATGCCTCCTCCTTTAAGGAGAGCAGACAGCACCAGACTTTCTACACTTTCTCATTCCTTTTCACTCCAACTCTCTAACGAAAGATTGAAAATACCGATTAACCCTTGCATCTACTCAACCGGTCAACTCTGGAACAGTTTTCCTCAATCCCTCTTTCCTCCTGTTTATGACTTCATCTTTCAAACGCAGAGTGTCTAGGCATCTCGAAAACCCCGAATTTTGATTTTGGCGCTCTTCTTCTTCTATGGGGGGAGCAATTTGCGGGCATACGCCCTTGGCCCCTCCTTCCTGCATAAATAAAAAGTATTCAAGTTTTGGTATGGTCATAGCAGCAGCAGGGAAATCATTTCAGCAGAGAAATCATTACTTTCTTGTCCCTTCTTTTAAAGGTTCTCCGTACCTGTCCTGCGACTCTTTTTGCTTTGTTTATCGCTATCTGATTTCGTGTCTTATATTTCTATCGTCGGTCATTATAACCCTTAAATCTATTACTTTCTTGCTTCCGTGAATTTCATGTCAATCTGGGGCATAATATGTTGTCTGATTTAGCTCCTCATTTTTACCATATCTCAAGAGCTGAAATTTCTGTGTTAAATTTCATGTTGTTGTGTTCTCTCCATTTGTATATTCTGTTCGTGTCCCTCTGTAGGGCCTCCACCCCTTCTACATCACTGATTTTTCTCCTGATTTTTGTATCGTCTGCAAAGGATGTTAGTATACTGTTGTTGGTTACTCCAGTGTCTATGTCTTTTTCCATGATAATGAATAGGAGTGGCGCCAATACTGTTCCTTGTGCTACTGAACTGCGTACTTCCGATTCTGATGATGATATACCTTGGATTTTTACGACCTGCTGACTTTCTCTGAGGAAATTGTAGATCCATTTTCCCACTTTGCCTCTTATTCTCATATGTTTAATTTTATGTTATTATACCATGATCACATACAATATGTCAAACGCTTCAGCAAAATCGTAGTTTTCATTGCTTTCAAGTGCGTCTAGGATATTGTTATAATGTTCTATTAGTTGTGTTAGGCATGATCTTACTGATCGGAATCCGTGCTGAGTCTCAGTGAATCTTTCCAGTGTCTCCATGAAGTCAGAGATTTTCCCTAACTATTCCTTCAAATATTTTGGTGAGATGGGACCAGTAATACTGGTCTGTAGTTCTTTGTTTGAGATCTATCCCCTCCTTTATATATAGGGACAATGTTTGCTCTTTTCAGGATGTTCGGTATTTTCCTCGTTTCCAGGGATCTTCATATCCAGTACAGGGGTGTAGCCATTTAATTTTTCCAGTTTTTAATCAATAAGGCGTTCCATTTGTCCAAACCTGCAGCTGAATGTGATTTCATTTGTCCTATAGCTCGCGTTATATTTTCTGGGGTAAAATCAAAATCTGTTATAAAATCTCCCTGTAATTTCTCTTCAAAGAATGCATCTTATCAGGTGCCACTTTGTCACTTTTTGGGGTACTGAAAACTGATTCGTATTGGGTTCTCAATGTTTCAATATTTCTTTTAAATCGTCAGTTAGTTCATTATTTCCTTTCTCCAAGTGCCAGAGAGTGGCAGGCGTTCTTGTTTTCCTTTTCGCATAGCTAAAGAAGTATTTTGGGATTTCCTTTATTAGTTCTATCGTACTTTCCTCTTCCCTCTCTGTCTGACCCTTAATTAGGGCTTGTATTCCGCTGTCGATTAGGGTGGCCCAAAAACATAAGATAAAAATAAATATCAGATATATCATATATCGCTCCACATGGTTGTCTCTATTTCATTTGACTAAAGAACTCTGCATGCCAAAAATTACGCAGAGAGTATATTTAGAGGTCGCTCACTTTTTGCTACTTTTTGGTATAGCCCTGAAATCTCATTGTTGTGTGGAGGATAGGTGCTAGTGTTGTAAATTATTACATATATAAATCGGCTTGGTTGTGCTCCGTTTTGCTTTATTTTCATTAATTAAGAATACTCTACAGTACTTCCCGAGTAGTGGATTAAATTAGTGCACCTATTAGAACGTGCGGACTCTAGCGAAAACATGATTAAACGAATATACGTGTTTACACTCTCGTGGTGAATGGTTCGCCTCTACCCACCCAACTCCGTCAGCTGTCCCCATTGCTTCAGTTCTTTCGTGTCTTTCGTAGTGCGAGTATCGCCAGACAGTTACTATGTATAATAGGCGAGTTCATGTTGCACCTTGCATGTCATGCATACTATAATTAGTTACCCTATTTTCCGGGTCAAGATTATTGTTAATGCATATGCGAAACGTCTGAAAAAATCAGAACGAAGGGGTGGTAAAAGAAAACAGGAGTGTTACCTAAGTCGAATTATATATATATATATATATATATATATATATATATATATATACAGTACACCCACAGCTTTGTCCGGAGCTGAAGTGCGTATCCCCCTGCGGCGAATGGGGGAATGCATCTTTCTCTGATGTAACGGTTTCTTTGCCCTCGCGGACCATAGGACCCGTAAAAATTCTATATTTACATGGGATTTTATGTTTGCTTGTACCGTATTTGTACAAATAGTAATTTGATCTTTAAGTTAGGTGAAGCCTCTATAATTTCAATAATAAATTTTAGTTTTAAATAAAATAATCGTTAGAAAATATTTTAGAATTATTGGAATGTTCGAAGTTTTTTATAGATATTTAAGGGATAAAATAAGCAATCAAAATATCATTACTAATCTCATCATCGTTAAACAAAAGACGTTGTAAAAATAACTCGTTATTTAGTTTCTTATTGTACTTTGCAATTTTCTTAAAATAAGTGTAAGTTTATTGAATGCAAAACTAGAGAAATTTTAGTTCCAGTTTCATATTATATATATATGAGAGAGAGAGAGAGAGAGAGAGAGAGAGAGAGAGAGAGAGAGAGAGAGAGAGAGAGAGAGAGAGAGACCTGCTTCAGCTCTGTCACGTTTTCCTCGGGGGATCCTCCAACAGAAGACCATGCATCCGGCGCGATGCACCACGCGCGGTGGATGGCCAAGGCCATCTACTCACTGAAGATTGAAGATCTTCCTATTCAAGGACCAGACAAAGCTAACGGGGCATGAGAGGGCTGGCATAACAAACAGTTGTCTTTTTGTCTCTCTCGTCTACGCCCGTTACTGGCATGAGGCCCCAGTCCCAGAAAAAGCACCCTTCAATGACATTAACCTACTTGCCCTCCTGCACGAGTACCCTGTGCGTTCCGTCAAGGACGCAGCGGTCAAGGCTTCCTGCCGCTACTTATGGTACTTTTCTGAACACCTCGCGCTACTCGCCTTCTTCGACCATCGCGTTAAAGAGAAGACTAAAGCAGTCATGGTCGGCAACTTCTCACTTCCTCCGAACCCTAAAGCTCCCAAGCGGGTGGATGGGAAGGAGTTCTACTATCGTACTCCTTTAGAAGCGTACATCACAAGCCGTTCGTTGAAATTGTTTAACCTTCTCTCTGTGAACGGCCAAGAAGAAGCTAAGGCGTTCTTGTCGAAGCCACCAGCCCTCTCCCTCTGGCCAACGGACCCAATGTATCAGGCATTGAGGGCCAAAGTCAAACTCCTCAAGGTCGTCAATGGTACTGAACGTGCTGTTTCTCTTATCACATCATACGAAAGACGAGACTCATAAACAATACTTGTTGCGGCTCATTTCTGGCTTTTATATTTTTGGGCCACCCTACTGTCGATACTCCCCAGTTTTTCTTGTATTACTTCCCTGGTATTGTTGTCTGTACATTTAATTAACTTCACAGCTACTCTCTTTCTTTTGCGGAATATTATTCGCTTTTACCTCTCGAAAAATTTCTCTTTCCTCTTGTCTGTGCTTTCGGAATATTTTTTTTCTAAGATATCCAGCTTCTTTTCTTCCAAGGTTACTGCATTTTTTTTAGCATTTAAAACTGTTTTCCACTCTATCTGGGCCATGTTGGATTTGATTTCTTCCCAATTTATAGTCTTGGAGTTTAAGTTAAAAATCTAAAATTTGCTTCTTTTTTCAATATGAGTATTTTCTTTTAATCTCGATTATGTTGTGGGCTGAGATGATAGTTAGGGTTATTTTTGTATCATCAATCAAATTGGTTTTATTCGTGAATACCAGATCCAGGCAGTTATTTTTTCCGATGTCATCTGTTCTCTTGTGTTAACATAAATTTGTTTGATAGAACCATCAACATTTTTGCTTGTTCCCGTCTTTTTTATGGTTCCCTTGTTATATATATATATATATATATATATATATATATATATATATATATATATATATATATATATCGTTTTCTCTCTCTCGTCTTGCGCGGAATATCTCCTATACAAGCGTCGTTCTTTACGTTATTTATACTGCGTGTTCTTTGCAGTTGAATGTATATAATGTTACGGCATGCGGGAGGTGCCCCCTTGGGGCATTGGTTTCTGCGAGTATGTAGAAGAATTACGGCATTTGGAAGAGTGGAGTCCATGGTGTAATGGTATCGCGTCTGACCGGCAATCGGAAGATCCCGGGTTCGATTCCCAGGTGGTACTTCATTTTTTCATTTGTTCCGTTTTCTCTCTCTCGTCTTGCGCGGAATATCTCCTATACAAGCGTCGTTCTTTACGTTATTTATACTGCGTGTTCTTTGCAGTTGAATGTATATAATGTTACGGCATGCGGGAGGTGCCCCCTTGGGCATTGGTTTCTGCGAGTATGTAGAAGAATTACGGCATTTGGAAGAGTGGAGTCCATGGTGTAATGGTATCGCGTCTGACCGGCAATCGGAAGATCCCGGGTTCGATTCCCAGGTGGTACTTCATTTTTTCATTTGTTCCGTTTTCTCTCTCTCGTCTTGCGCGGAATATCTCCTATACAAGCGTCGTTCTTTACGTTATTTATACTGCGTGTTCTTTGCAGTTGAATGTATATAATGTTACGGCATGCGGGAGGTGCCCCCTTGGGGCATTGGTTTCTGCGAGTATGTAGAAGAATTACGGCATTTGGAAGAGTGGAGTCCATGGTGTAATGGTATCGCGTCTGACCGGCAATCGGAAGATCCCGGGTTCGATTCCCAGGTGGTACTTCATTTTTTCATTTGTTCCGTTTTCTCTCTCTCGTCTTGCGCGGAATATCTCCTATACAAGCGTCGTTCTTTACGTTATTTATACTGCGTGTTCTTTGCAGTTGAATGTATATATATATATATATATATATGGACAAGGGAACCATAAAAAAGACGGGAACAAGCAAAAATGTTGATTTTTGTGCGGGAAAAATTTGCAATTATGCAACTGGCCGGGTTGGCTGTGCGAAGCTCGTGTGACCAGGGTAGACGTGCTGACTCCGCTATGCAGTTGGTGCGGGTGGAGCGGCGAGTCAGTAGCCACGTGAGGTAGCCCGCACACCTCCTCAATCTCCCTCACTCTGTGTTGTATTGTCCATTGTTGTGTGCGACCCACAGTGTTATTATTTCTTTTAATTTTTTTTATATAATGTCAGATGACTGTTTTATTTTAGTAGGTTATTTTTAATTGAATTTGTTATGAAAGAGTATTAGAAAGTTTTTTTTTTGAGGGGTCGGTAGAGGTCTTGGAACACATCCCTATTAAATACATGGGATCAAATGTAGAATTCGGACCCCAGCCTTCTTTAGTTAGCTTTATAAGGCTAACCAACGAAAATATCACGACCTAACCTAACCAATCGTTAGGTTAACTGTACGCCCTTGACGATTGGTTAGGTTAGGTCATGATATTTTCGTTAATTAGCCTTATAAAGCTAACTAAAGAAGGCTGGGGTCCGAATTCTACATTTGATCCAATACATGTAATAAATGGTTTTCTTTAAGTGAAATCGCTTTATGCGAACTTTTTTTGGAGCGCAATCCTCGCATAAAGCGAGGGAGACTATATTGGGAGATGAAGAATTTAAGAACTTTATTAGGTTTCTGATATCAGCAATTGCATCCAAGGATTGTTGGAGTGTTCGGAGGTCTATAGATGAGTATAAATAAGTACCACGTTTAATTTTTCTATTTTTACTGAGCTAAAAGTTCCACGAAGCTGTTTCATTTACTTTATATTGTCTCTGCTATGCGACTCTCACGTACATATACAGGGTGTACATAAAGTCAGGATCTATTTTTGTGAAGCACTTGGAAATTATATGGAATTCAATCTTAAAATGATAAAGTGGTAACATTTATTAAATAATTAAGAGTAGGATTCGACGTGACGCCCATCACTATCCCTGCACAGCTCAAATCGTTCCGCAGCATTTCTAAACACATTCTGGAGCATTTGCGGGGTTATGTTATCTGCAGCAGTTCGTATACGTAAGTTTTCAAGACTCGTAATCTTCGTCTGATAGACGTGCGACTCGATAAAGCCCCATGCAAAGAAATCTAAAGGGGTTAAATCTGGTCATCTCGCTGGCCAAGGTCTGTTGCTTCCTTCCGCGTCCGATCCAGCGATTTGGAAAACGTCCATTTAGATAATCCTGAACAATTTTGGCATAGTGACAAGGAGCACCATCATGTTCATAGACGACGGGGATAGGATTGTAGTACCGTCGTCTATCAACATGATGGTGCTCCTTGTCACTATGCCAAAATTGTTCAGGATTATCTAAATGGACGTTTTCCAAATCGCTGGATCGGACGCGGAAGCAACAGACCTTGGCCAGCGAGATGATCAGATTTAACCCCTTTAGATTTCTTTGCATGGGGCTTTATCGAGTCGCACGTCTATCAGACGAAGATTACGAGTCTTGAAAACTTACGTACACGTATACGAACTGCTGCAGATAACATAACCCCGCAAATGCTCCAGAATGTGTTTAGAAATGCTGCGGAACGATTTGAGCTGTGCAGGGATACTGATGGGCGTCACGTCGAATCCTACTCTTAATTATTTAATAAATGTTACCACTTTGTCATTTTATGATTGAATCCCATATAATTTCCAAGTGCTTCACAAAAATAGATCCTGACTTTATGTACACCCTGTATAGCACAACCACCTTTACGTATTGCTGTTTTATCAGCTCTTCGTAAGTTGTAACCATCGATATATATTTCTTTCTTATCTATGCAGTATTCGCAGTTTTCAGTCTCCTTGGCAATCTTTAAGATATGTTTCTGTGTTTCTTGTTTCATCCATAAATCCTTTCAGGTATGAAACTTTGTTTAGCGAGTGGTAAATAATATTTATGTTCTTAGTTTTCCGTTGCCCGTTGTGCATTCCAAATTTATTATCCTTCAGTATCGCGTGTTTTGTAGCTTTATGGTCCCCCGAGAAAGATCCGTTTCCACTTTCCTGTTCCGGTAGCCTTTTGCCAGGAAGCGGTTCGACTCGAGGGTTCCAAGCTGTGTCGAATGCATGTGCTGTATGAGGCTTAGCAGCCGTATTGTGTCTGCGATATTTTAAAAATTTGGTTCGCGATTTGTATACCTACGTTTCTTTTCGTTTTTCCTATTGTCCTTTGAATTTATTGGGAGGCGATGGTAGTAGCATCTTTTTCCGTATTTTCAGGTTCCATGTCTTGCGTAATTCTTGCAAATGACGGGGTGTAGAATTTGCAGCTGTCACCGAATTTACAGTGACCATTATTATAGTAGAATTCGCACATAGTGGGATGCCCATATATACACTGTCCTCCCTCATATCTGCAATTGCCTGTGTTGGTTTACGTCGTCGTCGTCGTCGGCCTAGGCAAGCTACGGCTTGGGACCGTAGCGCATCTATCCGGTATAGGTTAACCTGGATGATGTAGCCATAAGCACTGCCGCTAGTTAAGTGCCAACCAGTGATTATCTCACTAGCCGTATTGAGTCCGTTAGGCGAAACTGCGACAGTACCAAAGGTGGAAAATATAACCTTTGGTTTTCTATTATTTATTTGTAAAATGGACATGGTATTAGATTAAAATAAATATTTGAATATAAATAATTAACTGACAATTGTGATATATAATTAATTATGTTTACATACAATAAAATAATACAGTATACATAAAATTAGTATTAATGTGGTTCACAATTGAATGATAATGGGGTAACTAATTTAAAATGAATTTATACTATTCCGAAATTCAAGACGGTAAAATTAACATTTAACTTGAAACTAAAATAAGAGTATTCACTACACACTCCCCCACCAGAGAGGAAGTTCAAAGAGTTCCGAACGACACAGATTTTCCCTGGACCTTTTTGGTAGCTACATGTACCTCGCTTAAGGTTGATTCCAAAAACGCAGGCTTAAGACGATCGATAGAAACCTTGTCGACCTTGGAACCGCGCTGGATGAGGAATAATTTGCGCGTACGTCGGAGAACTTCATAGGGCCCGTCATATGGACATTGGAGAGGCCGTTTTGGGACAGGTACACGAACGAAAACGTGGGTGCAAGACTGGAGGGCTGGGGAAACAAAGATGTTCTGTTGGCTAGTCAATCGAGGGGGAACAGGCTGAAGGGACTGCATGTGAGAGGAAAGTGTTTGAGCGAATTCCGTAGGATCGCATGACTTATCCCCTGCAGTGAAGTAGCCACCTGGTAGCCGCAGTGTTGTTCCATAGACTAGTTCAGCCGCTGTAGTCTTCAGATCACTCTTAAATGCAGAGCGAATACCAAGCAAAACGAGTGGAAGCTTATCCATCCAATGGGAGTCTTCGTGACACACAAGGGATGACTTCAGCTGGCGATGGAAGCGTTCGACGAGGCCGTTAGCTTGCGGATGATACGCACAGGTATGCGCATGTACTGTACCCAACAAGCTGGTAAACTTCTTCCAAAGCGAAGACTCAAATTGGCGACCTTGGTCAGTGATGACTTTTGTCGGCAATCCAAATCTTGATACCCATCCATGAAGAAAGGCTCTTGCAACAGTGTCCGCTTGGATATCAGGAAGTGGGATGGCTTCAGGCCATCTGGAAAAGCGGTCGAGACAGGTGAGCAGATAACGTTGGCCTTGAATCACTGGAAGAGGGCCAACAATGTCTACATGAATTACCTCAAATCGCTGGGATGGGGGCGGAAATGCGTCAAAGGGGGACCTGGTGTGCCTTTGGACTTTGGCACGCTGGCAGGCAAGGCACGTTTTGGTCCAATGTTTGACATCCTTCCGCATCGAGGGCCAAACAAAGCGAGAGGTAACCAGGTGTTGCGAAGCACGGATACCAGGATGGGAGGGCTTATGAAGATCCGTGAAGACTGCTTGTCTGTGACATGGAGGGACATAAGGGCGAATAGCAGCTGTTGATACGTCGCAATAGAGGGGCACAGACAATCCTGGCATACTCATTTTCTTGAGGGAAAGTGAGTGAGTGGAGTCTTCCCTGAGCAGGTCTTGTAGTTCCGTATCCTTATCTTGATCCTGTGCAATAGCATTCCACAGTGTAGAGCTGAGGGTAACAGAAGTAATCTCTATTCTTGAAAGTGCATCCGCTGGAGTGTTCAAGACACCTTTGATGTGGCGGATATCTGTGGTAAATTGCGAGATATAATCGAGTTGCCTGATGACTCTGGGAGAGTGGTTACAGCTGTTTTTATTGAAGACAGTGACCAAAGGTTTGTGGTCGGTAAAAACACAAAACTCTCGGCCTTCAAGGAAATGTTGAAAATGCTTCACGTTTAAGTAAATAGCAAGAAGTTCACGTCCGAAAGCACTATAACGCGTTTGGGCTGGCTGCAGCTTTTTCGAGTAAAACGCGATGGGTGCTTGTTGACCGTTAATGGTTTGTTCCAACACTCCACCGATCGCAACATCTGATGCATCGACCGTCAGAGTTAGGGGGGCATCACTGATAGGAAATGACAGAGACAATGCACTATTGATAGCATTTTTGGCATTGTCGAACGCCTGTAAACTATCGCTACACCATACCAATTTCGTTACCTTGCGTTTGTGTGTGATCATAGCGTGTAGAGGAGCAAGAACACTGGCACAGTTTTTAATGAACTTGTGGTAATAATTTACCAAACCTAGAAACCGACGTAACTCACGCTGATTATTTGGCATTGGGTAATTTTTTATCACTTCACACTTGTCTTGAAGGGGGGTAATTCCGTGCTGCGAAATCGTGTGACCAAGAAATTCCAAGGTTGGCTGTGCAAACACACACTTAGATGCATTAATAGTAACACCGTATTGTTCTAAGCGTTGAAAGAGGAGTGAAAGATGTTCCTTATGTTCCTCTTCCGTTGAGCTGGCCACAAGCAAATCATCGATGTAGGCATAAACAAAGTCTAAGCCTCTGGTGACCTCATCTATAAACCTCTGAAAGGTTTGCGCAGCATTCCGTAGCCCGAACGGCATCTTCAAAAATTCGAATAACCCAAATGGTGTACAAACTGCAGTCTTGGGAATATCGAAGGCTCTACGGGAATGTGGTGGAAAGCCTTAACGAGATCTATTTTACTGAAGATAGATTTGCCGTGGAGAAGAGAAGTAAAGTCTTGGACATTTGGTACCGGATATCGGTCCGGGATGGTTGTCGAATTTAAAAATCGGTAATCCCCACATGGTCTCCAGTCTCCTGACTTCTTCTGGACCAGGTGTAGGGGAGAGGACCAACTGCTTTTGGAAGGTCTTATTATCCCAAGATCCATCATAAGCTGGAAATCCGATTTGGCAGCTTTCAGTTTGTCCGGGGCAAGACGTCTGGGTTTTGCAAACACAGGGGGACCTTTTGTTGTAATGTGATGGGTAATGGTGTGCTTAATGGTATCACCCATCTGCATCGGTTGAAGAATTCCTGGATATCGCTGGAAAAGGCACTGGTACATGGAATTAGGGGAACGAGGGAAAGTGCAGAGTTCGAGGCGTCCGGAAGGGCAACCTGTTTGGCAAGAACAGAAAGCAGTGTGGCCTGGTCGCATAAGCGTCGCTTGTCAAGATCCACCAGGAGTTTGAAATGCTGGAGGAAGTCAGCGCCGATTATGGGATGCTGCACTTGAGCACAGATGAAAATCCACTTGAAGGATCGGTGAAGGCCCAAGTTTAGTTCACGCGACTGAGTACCGTACGTGGGTATGCGTGAACCGTTAGCAGCGTATAGAGGCGGAGATTCCGAGTGCGTATGACCAGATTTTTGAGGGAATACACTGACTGACGCTCCGGTATCGACCAAGAAATTGACACCAGAGTTCCTGTCCTTTATGAATAACAGGTTGGCAGTGCGAGTACTAGACGCCATTAGGACTCGCTGCTGGGGTTTTCCGACGAAAAATTGCAAGGGGAGATGCACTTCCTAGCCTTCTTTCCAAATTTCGAGTAGTAGAAGCAGATCTTCCCGGAACTCGAACGATGCCTCTTCGTAAATCTTGACCGAGAATGGCTTCTTTGCCGTTGATTTTGTAGCAGAGAACAAACGTGGTTGAGTCGTTGACTTAACTCTTTCACTTTCAACTCCAGTTCCGATTGTGTGTTCACGTTGTTGACCGGAGCTGTGTCAATCTCCACTACTTTGTCGGCAGTTTCTGCTAGTTTATCAACTGGAGTAGCAGGATCCATAGTGGCCAAGACACGCTGAGCTGATGGAGGAAGTTTCTGCAAGAACAACTGTCTAAAGATGTCCTTATCGAAGGTTTGTGCGCGTTCGCCTAGAGCGCACTGCATAGCCCTCAGCATTTGAGTGGGCTTACGGTCTCCAAGTTCTTCTTTTGAGATTAACTGATGTAGTTTCTCACGCTCGGAGACAGTGGTGCGGCACAGGATGGCAGACTTCAGATCGTTGTATGGGTCCTCACTCGTGGAAGGAGATACGATGACGTCACGGACTTCAGAGATGATGCTCGCTGGTAGAGAGGACAAAACATGATCGTATTTCGTCCTGCTAGCGGTGATCCTTCCCAAGTTGAATTGTGATTCCACTTGGTGGAACCAAATAAATGGATCACCCGGCCAGAAGACGGGGAGCTTTACGCTCAAGTGGGAGATGGCACCAGCATCGTCAGGCATCTTCTCCTATGCTTGCTGACGTACAAGCAAGACGACAAGTTACCAACGAAGGAGTGGAGGTTGAGACGAGCGCAGGCACAGAGCGCACGGGCAGGGGTGAGGGGCAGAGGGCACGAGCGACATTACAGTCTGGTCCTAGTCGCTCGGGTGAAGGGGGTGATGGGCACGAACGACGTTACAGTCTGGTCCTAGTCGCTCGGGTGAAGGGGGTGGTGGGCACGAACGACGTTACAGTCTAGTCCTAGTCGTTCGGGTGAAGGGGGTGATGGGCACGAACGACATTACAGTCTAGTCCTAGTCGTTCGGGTAGAAGGGGTAATCCAGCTCCGGGGTCACCAATTGTTGGTTTACGTCGTCGTCGTCGTCGGCCTAGGCAAGCTACGGCTTGGGACCGTAGCGCATCTATCCGGTATAGGTTAACCTGGATGATGTAGCCATAAGCACTGCCGCTAGTTAAGTGCCAACCAGTGATTATCTCACTAGCCGTATTGAGTCCGTTAGGCGAAACTGCGACAGTACCAAAGGTGGAAAATATAACCTTTGGTTTTCTATTATTTATTTGTAAAATGGACATGGTATTAGATTAAAATAAATATTTGAATATAAATAATTAACTGACAATTGTGATATATAATTAATTATGTTTACATACAATAAAATAATACAGTATACATAAAATTAGTATTAATGTGGTTCACAATTGAATGATAATGGGGTAACTAATTTAAAATGAATTTATACTATTCCGAAATTCAAGACGGTAAAATTAACATTTAACTTGAAACTAAAATAAGAGTATTCACTACACCTGTTACATAGTATCTGCATACAGTTTCTCCCCCTTTTTTTACTCGAGGCCTTTGTTGTGTCTGTTCATGAATTCCACGCGAATCGTGACAATAAAGCTATTTTTAAAAGTCAGAAAAATTTTGCCAGCTTATGTATCATTCTATTGAGGAGAAGTCAATTCTTCACGTTTGTCAAGAATAAGGAATATTTTGCATAAAATATTTATATATTGTTTTGTTTTGTTACAGAATTACCAGAAGGGTAATTCTTTTGCACCTCAAAAAAGAAATAGCATTGCCTAGACAGAATTTACATACCCCAACAATCAACCATACTCGACCTTTGTTTGCTTTTATCACAAAAAAAAAGCCCACGAGAAACTGCCAATTTGGAGATATCCCACAAATACTGCAACTGTGTAAAAACATTTGTCGGAGGCAAATAATTCCGTCACATACTGTACATTGTTTCATAATGTAGAAAACAAATGCGTTAATAATATCTTCCTTTTTATATTCGGTAGTAAAGGTATGGCTTGGGAGATTTAGAAAATAACAATTAATTAAATAACTACTTCCAACTTTTTCTAATAATAACATGGCTAGAAGATGACCAAAACGGGTTGTGCTGTGTAATTCCGTCACGCTGGAATTCGTGTGTTACATTCATATTCTCGCCCTCTTCGTGTGCCGGTATTCTTTTTACTTCTGCTTCACTTTTCTTCGTCTTCTCTTGTTTTTCTCTGCTCGTCATTTACAGTTTCCTCTTCGGCTTTTTTTCATAGTCTTTTCTTCTTTATAAACCGTAAATGAGTTTATTTTAGTCATAATCTTTCGCAAAAGTACTTCACTCCATTCAGTTGTTTGATACTTGTTATGAGAGAGATATCGTTGTCTTTCCATTTCAAACAGTTGAAGTCGAAAAGGAATTGGCAGAAATCATATATAATTGCCTTAGAATCATCTGTTGCATTGTTGCAGAAACTGCAATGCTGTAGAAATTTATTAGCCATTTCCGTGTTACAGAAAATAAAAATTGGTGAGCGAAATCTGACTCGAAAGGATAGCGTAAAGGGTGGAGGGAGTCTGACTCAAATTGAGTGAAGGAAAGTTTTCTCCATTACTCCGGGGGATGAGGGATGTGGCGCGTATATTCTCACTGATTGGTGCCCGGGAATGTGGCCGCGAGGGATAGCTGTGGAGGATAGTCGTAGGAATTGTTTCAGCCTACAGATGGGCAGCTAATTTCCTTCAAATGAAACACTCCGAAAAAGCTTTATACTGTAAATTAATTCGTTTTGTTTTATTTTTTCTTTTGACATATGCCATAACTTCACCACTTAAAAAGAAATATCACTGTATGCATTTCATATTCACTCAAATAGTGGCACTGCTTAAAATTTATTAACTGCTGGATTTTCACAAAAATATCATTTTTATTCGGACTTCAATCGAAACACGTGTTACCGTCACAATAAGCAGAAGGGATACCCAAAGCAATACAAAGGACACCAAACAGCAACAGACCGGCTGGTCCGTACAAGGCTGTCTGTTTAAGAAGGAAGGTTGAAAGAAGGAAGAAAATTTAAAGGAGGAAGAAAATTTAAAGACAAGTGAAAGTTTCAAAGCAAAACAGAGAAAAGAGGTTGAGAGGTAGGAAAGAATTTAAAGATGAAGTGAAAACTTTAAAGTACAGAGGAGGAAATTCAAGTGAAAGTTCTACATTTCTATGCCCTAAAATATGCTTCCAACTAGGGGCTTAAGGCAAAATAAGCATCTAGTTTCTTCTTAAAGGATTCGATCGAATTACTTTGAACTAAGTTGGCTGGCAATCCATTCCACAAATTAAGCGCCCCACCCCATAGAAGAAGAAGAGAGCCAGAATCAAGGTCCGGGACGCTGCGTTTGAAAGATTGGAGGTCATAAACAGAGGGAAAGATGGATTGAGAAAGATTGTTCCAGAGTTGACCGGCTGAGTAGATGAAAGATTAAAAATACCGATAAACCCTTGCGTTAGAGAGTTGAACAGAAAAGGAATGAGGAAGTGTAGAAAGTCTGGTGCTGTGTGCTCTCTTTGAACGAGGAAGCATGCAGTTAGAGAGTTCAGAAGAGCAGTGTCTATTACAATAGCGATAGTAAAGAGAGTGAGGCAACATTGCGCGAATAGAGATGCACTGAAGACAATCAGTAAGAGGCGGGGAATTGATGAGACGAAAAGCCTTTGGTTCCACCCGGTCAAGTACGGCTGTGTGGGTTGAGCCACCCTATACATGAGAAGCATACTCCATACAGGGGAGAACAAGACCCATGTACAGAGACAGCAACTGAGTGGGGATGAAGAAATTGCGGAGTCGGTACAGCACACCTGACCTCTTATTCTTAGAAGCTGTTTCGGAAAGAGATTATATGCGATCTTTCCATGAGAGATCACGAGAAAAGGAAACGCCACGAATGTTAAGAGAAGAAGGATTGAGTTGGGTGTTGTCGAAGGTAAGGTGATAGTCGTGTGGAAGATTGTGGCGAGTAGACAGATGGAGGAACTGAGTTTTTGAGGCATTGAAAGCCACAAGGTTTTCTCTGCCCCAGTCAGAGATAGCAGTAAGATCAGAGGTCAGGTGCTCCATAGCCATCCTACGCAAATCACGGAGTGACTGTCGAGAGGGACGCTTTGGGAAGCGGGTGGAGAAGTGAAGAGTGGAATCATCGGCATAGGAGTGAATAGGACAGTGATCATTAATAAATACAGTTAAAGGAAAGCGTGGGTGACAGGACAGAACCCTGGGGAACACCACTGGTGATAACTTTAGGAGAAGAACAGTCGCCATCTACAACCGTAGCTATAGCTCGTCCAGAAAAGAAATTAGAGATGAAGGTACAGATAGAAGGATAGAAACTGAAGGAGGGCAGTTTCGAAATTAAAGATTTTTGCCAGACTCTATTAAAAGCTACCGATATGCCAAGCGTAATAGCAAAAATTTCACCGAAATCCCGAAAGGAGGATGACCAAGAGTCAGAGAAATATGCAAGAAGATCGCCAGTAGAGCATCCCTTGCGGAATCCATACTGACAATCTGAAAGAAGATTGTGAGAAGAGAAGTGTTTAAGAATCTTTCTATTAAAACCTCTTATGGACGACCGGGTCGAGTTTGTACCGTTTCAAATACACGCATTGATAACTTAACCCTACCAAAAATTCCGGCGTTAAAGGGTTAAAGATAGATTAAAAAACTTTAGAAAGGCAAGAAATTAAAGCAATTGGACGATAGTTGGAGGGTTGAGAGCCGTCACCCTTCTTTGGGACAGGATGAATGGAAGCGAACTTCCAGCAGGAAGGAAAAGTACCAGATGACACAAAAAGACGAAACAGTTTGCCAAGCAGGGTGTAAGCACAGAAGCACAGTTCTTAAGAACAACAGCAGGAACATCATCAGGACCGTAAGTCTTCCTAGAGTTGAGCCCAGATAGGGCAAAAAGAACATCTTTAGAAGAGGTTCTAATTTCAGATCATTATAAAGTCAGAGGGAGGAGATGGAGGAACAGCACCAAAATCGTCCAGGGTTGAGTTGGAAGCGAAAGTTTGAGCGAAGAATTCAGCTTTGTCAGGAGAAGAGACGGCAACTGAGCCGTCGGAATTGAAAAGAGGAGGGAAAGAAGAGGAAGTAAAGTTGTTGAAGAGGTGTTTAAGTAGATGCCAGAAAGGGTGAGAAGACTTAGAATTGGATAGGTTTTCACATTTTTGTTGGATGAAGGAATTTTTGGCGAGTCGAAGAACAGATTTTGCACGATTCCAGGCAGAAATATAAGCTGAGTGAGAATCAGGAGTTGGAAGGCGACGGTACCTTTTGAAAGACTCCTCTGTGTTGCGGATAGTATTAGAACAAGTAAATATATATTTGTGTGTGTGTGTGTGTGTGTGTGTGTGTGTGTCACTTTGCTTAACTTAACTTTAACCTGCCAACTTATTTCTCCTAAGACCTAAGTGAACAATATCTTTTTACAGTAAATAATAAATAAAAATAAAAAAAAGATCATTTAAGAAAACGCGTTCACTGTTATATTATGATAAATATACTGTAACTGTAGCTAAAAACTTATAACTTTTGCTGCGTATCCTTAAAAAACTTGCAATACCTGCTGTTGTTTATGTCCTCATTAATTCCTGTCTCGCGTTTCCCCGTTTTATATCGTCTGTCATAGTCAGTTTTGAATCCTTTGTTTGGGACATTGTTTGTAATGCTGTCCATTTCGTTTTAAAAATTTCATCGTTTTTAGTCTTCATTTTTATCCAGTTTCATATTAAAGTGAAATATTGAACGTCATTTTAGTTTCGTCGTTTGTAAATTCTTTCCGTTTTTCTTGAAGAATCTTTGTCATTTTTCTTTCTTTTCATATTATTTGATGTCATCTCCCACTAGAGCTGAAGTAGGATTTTTTTTTTCTGCTTTTGGCTTCGCTTGCTTTTACCATTATTTTGTAATCAAATTTATCAGGTGTTTCGGTAAAGTACAGTAAAAATATAGTTTGCATTATTGCACATTTATTTTAGTCTCTCTCTCTCTCTTTCCGCCTCTTCTCTCACACACAAACACACACTGTGCTATATATATATATAAATATATATATATATATATATATATATGCATATTCACGATTTGCGAGGGTGCTCTCTGAGGGCATTGGTTTCTGCCCTATTTGGGAGAATTTCGATTTGTGATTGAGTGAGGTCCGTAGCATAATGGTAGAGCGTCCGACCGGCAATTGGAAGGCCCTGGGTTCGTTTCCCAGGCGGTTCGCCTCATTTTTCATTATTTCGTTATCTCTCCTCCTCGTGTGCAGAAACGTTCCTTAATACTTATGTCGTTTCTATTCTATATATATATATATATATATATATAAAACTAAGCACTAAGTTCCCGTTAATGCATTGAGCAAAAATGTTTGTACTACGGTATAATTTCCGCCCACTGTTCTTAAATTTGTTTGTTATATGTGGTAAAAAAGAAAATTCCACAATCCATTAACACTTACTTGAAACCCATTCGCTTTTATAGGAAGGCGGTTTAAATGACTCCCCCAAGAGATCTTCCAGGGTAAACCTTGACCCCGTGAATCTTGGCCCGAGGTCATCCGGGGACAATATGACCACTGCGAGAATGATGAGAGCGCAGACGCAGCCGATGACGATAAGGGCGATGAGGATACCCTTCCAATCCCTCTGACTGGGGGTGGAGGCAACAAGTTCCTGAAGAAGAGAGAAATATGGTTAAATGGACGGTGTTTAGTAGTTAATAGATTTTGTTTTAAGACGCCGGCAACAGGTCTGCGTTTTGAGGACGAATAAAAAACATTTTGCCGTTTTATGTCATAGAAAATGAAATATAAAATAAATTGGAACAACCAATTTCGCGTTTAATTATTTACTCACCAATCTAAATGATAAAAGCGACCATGCCATGACCGTACAAATCACGATTAATTTTTGAGCAGCGAATTAAAATATTTAGCGCAATCACTACATAGTTGAATAAACTATTTACATTTGACTATCAAATAGTTAAAGCTATATTTGGTTGAAGTAAATTTTTTTTTTTTTTGCAATAGTCTCTATAATAATAATGATTTGCATTTAACTTTGGAGTATAAAGTTATCTAAAAAAAAAAAAAAAAGGTCGGCATAAAAATCACTGTAATTTCACTTTGTCTGACGAAAAAGAAAAACAAAAATCTGAAAAAAAATTCCTCAAAATTTATTCTCCTTCAAACGAATTTTATTTTTTGTTTAAAGGAAGAAAAATGAAACCTTCAATTTGAGCTGAAATTTCAGTGACTTTAAATAAAATAATATGATAAAACATGGTTGAGGTTTGTGAACTGACAGACCATAAATAAATAAATAAATTCTCAAATCAAGTTTCATTAAAATACAAATGTAATTGAGATATATACAAAAAAATAATCATTTTATGTATATATATATATATGTATACCAGGTAAATACAAATTATCTTCCTACTTTTAAACATTTATTATGAAAAAACTTACAAAGCTACAGCGTAAAGCAAGATATACAAATAAAGAAGAACTCAAAAAGTTTTATTTACGAACTTTTGAAGTTCAATATGGACTACTTTTGTGGCTCCTTTTGAGGTTACAACATTCCTGAATGAGCAATTGCCTGATCGTTCGATCGGGCGTGAGAGGCCCATTCCTCGGCCAGCTCGTTCGCTCTAACCCCTCTTGACTTCTTCCTCTGGGGCTATGTCGAAAATGAAGTTTTTATTCCACCAATGGCAACAACTTTGGAACATTTGACAGAAAGGATACGTGAAGCTGTTAGAAAAGTTCAGTATAATATGATACAAAATGTATGGACGAAAACAGAAAACCGCTTTGATGTCTGCAGAGTCACCAAAGGATTTCATACTGAACTTCAATAGCTCGTAAACAAAACTTTTTGAGTTCTTCTTCATTTGTATATCTTGCTTTTCGCTATAGCTTTGTCATTTTTTTCATAATGATTAAAATTGGGAAGATCATTTGTAGTCACTCGGTGTGTATATACATACATACATAGTGACTCAGGGGCGGCTTCTTAATGAATGCAAGGCATGCACTGCATGCGTAAATAATATACTCAATGAATTTAAAATTATTATTTAAGTTAAAAAAATAAAGTTAAAATTATTATTAATATTATTAATATAATATTGGTTCTATCCTCGGTTACTACATAACTCATAAGAATACCATAAAAGACAAAATACAGCTTATCTAATATGTACTACACTGTAATGCATGTGACTGCATGCGTAAGTAAAATTACCACGAGCTGCCACTGCCCGGCGGATGATGATGATCATCATTATTACATACATACATACATACATACATACATATATATATATATATATATATATATATATATATATATATATATACACACACACCTCATTTCTTCATTTGTTCGTTCTCCCTCCTCATCTTGCGCGGATTATTCTTCTATACAAGCGTCGTTCTTTACGATATATATATTATATATATATATATATATATATATATATATATATATATATATGATCAAAAGTATTCGGACACCCCGGAAAATCCGCATTTCTGCAAATATCACCTTCGCCGAAAGATATGCTGGGAAAAAGCGTGGCGAAACTATAATGCTGAGGTGTTCTGTTAAGTTATCAGTAACTGTTGTGAAGCCATGCCGCGCGGACGTGAACTCTCCGAGTTCCAACGTGGACTCGTCATCGGATGTTATTTAAGTAACGTTTCTATACGAAACATTGCAGCCAAACAGGATATACCAAAGTCGACTGTAGCGGATGTTATCATGAGATGGAAACACGACGGTGCAACTAACGCGAAAAAACGTTCCGGACGACCACGCAAACTGACGGAACGTGATAGAAGGAGTCTGGTACGACATGTCAAGAAGTCCCGCACGTCCTCTGTCGCTTCCATCGCTGAGGAGGTAAAGAGCATCCGGTACCTCCGTTAGTACTGTAACTATCCGCAGAGAGATGCACAGACTCGGTTATTATGGTAGAGCAGCTGTACACAAGCCACTGATTACAAAAGTTAATGCCACGCGTCGTTTGGCCTGGTGTGTCTCTCGTCGTTCCTGGACCGTGGAGGACTGGAAAACTGTTCTTTGGAGCGACGAGTCGCGGTATTCACTCTTCCAGTCTGATGGGCGTGTTTGGGTGTGGCGACAGCCCGGAGAACGGCTTCTTCCTGACTGTGTACGTCCAACGGTGAAGTTCGGTGGAGGGTCCATCATGGTATGGGGTTGTTTTCCTGGCTAGGGCTCGGCCCGTTAGTTGTTATACCCACTACCATGAACGCTGACGTTTATCTCGACGTTCTGGACAATTCGGCCCTCCCTACACTGTGGCAATACTACGGAGATGGCCATTGTTTGTTTCAACAGGATCGAGCTCCCTGCCATACTGCAAGGCGTGTGCAGGACTGGTTTCGTGAAAATAAGGTGGATTTGTTAGACTGGCCTGCTCAGAGCCCCGCTCTCAATCCAATCGAGCACATGTGGGACGAACTGGAGCGACAGATACGAAACCGCACACCACGCCCGGTTTCACTTGCATCTCTTGCATCAGCTCTGCAAGAGGAATAGCGAGCCATTCCTGCACAGACTTACCGAAAACTGGTGGAAAGTATGCCTCGACGTGTTGACGCTGTAATAAAAGCAAAGGGTGGACCTACTGGTTACTAAATGCCATAATAAAACCATTTTTTCCAAAACCATGCGGTGTCTGAATACTTTTGATCATATATATATATACTATATATATATATATATATATATATATATATATATATATATATATATATATATATATATATATATTCTATACCTTTAAGGCCGTTTAATGCCATGATTATTATGTTCAAAATAAATAAATGAATGAATAGTAATTCAGTATAAAAAATAAACAAATAAAATAAATTTCTATACCAATCAATTACATAAAAATTTCAAAAACTGCAAATTACTTAAATTAGCAGTAAAAGAAAAATATATTCATGCGAAACGAACATGTAGGTATTGGAAAACAGACACAGTACATTCATTTACGTTTGCATTCACTGTTCCAGCTATTATATATATATATAATATATATATATATATATATATATATATATATATATATTATATATTAGTGATGTAGCTGATGTCATTTTTTCCACATCCGCGGATGCGGATGCGGATGTCTACATTTTCGTTATTTTTTAGGATATATTCGAGATTTGTTGTGTTTAACGTATATAATAAGTTATTATATAGAGAGAGCTGTAGCTATAATGTAGTATAATTGATTAATTGTACAATAATTGCTGTACTTTTCTCTGAACATATAAAATAATATCAAGCATCTAACTAATATAGAAATCAATTAGTGAATTCGTCTGCAAATAAATTCGTTATATTTTGTTGAGTTTCAGCCACAATTAGAAACCATAATTGTGTTACCAGGATGCTGGACGTGAACCCAACTCAAATGCACCCCACCGACCTCTTTCCCCAACCTCCTCCACCCTTATAGAAAGAGATCTTTAATTACCTTGATAACTATTTATATTAAGTTTAAAGTTTTATTAGGCATATTTATAAATGAGTAATTAAAATAAAGTAAACTAAGATGTTCATCGTTTAATGTTCAAACTTAATTATAGGAAGGTTATGCTTAAGGAACATTAATTTTTCTGCCTTTTCTGCTGCCAGTCTGTTTCTCTTTTCATCATATATTAATCCAGCACTGTTAAATAATCTCTCGCTTGGTACGTTTGTTGGAGGACAGGCTAAATGTTTCCTTGCAAGTTTACTCAAGTATGGATAGATATTCTGCGTATTTTTCCACCAACTAATAGGATTGTCACATGCAGCCAGGCGTTTTTCTTGGTGATAGCTCTCGATCATTTTTACTACATCTTTTGACATCGCGTAGGTCTCGTCATTGCTGCTTGACTCAAGAAACTGAGAGACAGATTCTGTGATAGATTTGCTTGTTGAAGGTGTTGGTTCTGTCACTGAAACTTTTATTCTTTTGGTGGGTGGCGAAGCGACAGATTCAAGAGATTGAAGCTCTTCAACTGCTTTGCCAAGTGATGATTTAACTCGTTCTAATGTACTAGGTGAAAATAACTTAGCTTTGTAACGTGGATCTAAGTAGGTTGCAAGAGAGTAACTTCATACAAGAACAGCCTCTCGTCTTGTCGCTTGCATCACTTTTGCGCACAATGAACTAGTTCTATTAACCCTTTGCCTGTCCAAAGCATTTTCATAAGTTTGGTCCAAACGTCCATGCTTGTTTTCAGACTTTTGGTTATAGGAGGTTTATTTGGTTTAGTTGGTGGGTAATATGTGATCATAGAATGTATCACACTAAATATTATTTATGATGCGCTCTGTGTATCATATGTGATGCACGGGACAGGCAAAGGGTTAATATAGTAGAATTTGATAATTTCCGCTTATTAATGACATTTTATCTCAACGGTCCACATCCGCACGACATCCGCAGTCCAAAGTGCGGATGCGGGTGCGAGAAAATGTGCGGATGTTCCGCGGATGCGGTTGCGGATGTGACCTACATCACTAATATATATATATATATATATATATATATATATATATATATATATATACATTATAACTGCAAACACGCAGTATAATTAACGTAAAGAACGACGCTTTGTATAGGAGACTTATCCGCGCAAGATGAGAGCGGAAGAACGAAACAATTGAAAAAATGAGGTACCCACCCGGGAATCGAACCCGGGATCTTCCGATTGCCGGTCAGACATGATAACCACTACACCATAGGCCTCACCCAAACAAATGCTCGTAATGCCTCTACATACGCGCAGAAACCAATGCCCCAAAGGGGCACCTCCCGCATGCCGTAACATTTATACATTATAACTGCAAACACGCAGTATAATTAACGTAAAGAACGACGCTTTGTATAGGAGACTTATCCGCGCAAGATGAGAGCGAAAGAACGAAACAATTGAAAAAAATGAGGTACCCATTGGTTTCTGCGCGTATGTAGAGGGATTACGAGCATTTGTTTGGGTGAGGCCTATGGTGTAGTGGTTATCATGTCTGACCGGCAATCGGAAGATCCCGGGTTCGATTCCCG